>MU227125.1:180773-191525 GCA_018584345.1 Thuja plicata | reverse complement strand
GACCTGATATGCAACCAGCAATGGAGACCTAATATGCAAGCATCAAGAAACCAACTACAAGGCAATGCATGGGACCTCTACTCCATACTTTCAATTATGCCTTTTATTCTGCAATGTACTATTGTTTGAACATAAAAAGAAAGATGAAATAACACTTGTATAATACACTCAGCTTGAATGCATAATGTAATTGATCAAATTGTAATTTAGAAATTCAGGAATGTGATCAACTCTTAGAGTACAAAATGACAATTTTTGAAAATGAATGTAATTACAAAATGTTGATTAATAATACCTGAAGGATAATATTAATGGGACTTCTAAAATACAATCTCTTCCTATTTATGATTACCTTGATGCATGCTAAAAATTAGGGTAACAAAAGCAATAGCAGATGCATCAGATAGGGAAAGTCGGGCCTGAAGGTCTTGAACCTGCTGGGTGAGGCGCTCCACCTCTAAGGGATCATTGTCCATACCACCCATAGCCACATCCATGTCCCCCTCCTCCACTTGGCCTCCCATTCCCTCGCCTCCTCTCCACTTGAAAACCAAAGAATAATCCAAACTCTCTAAACTCTCCCCTGTGCCCCTCCCAATACTTCCACTATCCCCAAAGGAACCTGTCTCAGCACTTTTCTCATCTAGAGCCTCCACGTCTATATCTGCAATCTCCACATAAACATCCTCAATAATAACTCTATCCTCATGTCTGGGAGCCAAAATTACAGCTCTCCGCCTATGAACCCTCCATACCAACTGAGGTGCCTCCTCCTCTATAGCCTCATCATCCTCTAAGATAGCACCCAACCCAACTGTTAGAGAACTAGTCTGTCCCCCACTCCTACCACCACTAGCCCTAACCCCACCACCAGCACCCTTGGGACCAGGATCATCACCTCCATCATCTCCTCTCCCCTGTCCTCCGCCTCTCCCTCCATCATGGCCTCCCCTACCATGTCGTACCCATCAGGCCCTCCTCATGATAGTCCTAGGAACAGGACATAATACATCTGTCAGTGCAACAGGTCGATGTTGCAACCAATGGGCATCATACTATGGTGTAGTGCCTGCAAAAGACAAATTCAACTATGAATACTAGAGAAGATAAAGACATAAGTATCAAAATAAGATAAGAGAAAGAATCAAAGAGCAGAAAGGAAGTACATAAGTAATCAAAAACAAGACAAACATGGGTCTATAGTGGTAGAGTGCTAGGTCCATGACATAGGAAGCAATCCCAAAAAATCAATGCGAGTGGCATCAAGTGATACCACACCACCCCAAATGGCAGTATCTCTCGATCTCTGAGTAAAGTAGGCATAAGAATCAGATACATCCTACTGCTCTCCAAACTGGTGTAACACCCTATCGGTGTTATGAAAATATATCATATGGATGTGATTAGTCACGCGACCAATCAAGTATCTCTGCTATCAATAAAATGGGAGATGGATGTCCTCTCCATCCCAGATAGGACAATCTCTATACAGCCTCCAAATAAAATATGGAATCATATCCAACTACTAACACCAATATGTCAGGTGACCCATGTGTGCCTAAACAATAGCACCATCATACATAAACACATACAGCCTATCTACTAGGAGAGCATGGGCACCAACAGGACGAAAAACTACAATATGCTCCCATGCCTAGATCTAAAAAAGGGTAGCACCACAGCCGAGTGACTTACCATCAAGGTAAGCCGCATACAACATGTGAAAATGCATGTGGGCCAACATGCATGGACCTTAAGAAAAAATGGTATGGTCCTAGACCATTCTCTGCAAGACACTACCAAAGCCGACAGAAAAACCATGTTGTTGACAAACGGGGCATAGAATCCCACATATCAAACTACCTAGCAATGTGGACAGTCTATTAAGGCCTAACCTGAATCTAGACCAAGGAATGTCATAGTCACTAGCAAGCCCAAGCTGATCCCGGGGCAATCCAGAGAGCTCGGTCAATGCAACAACACTAGTGCGAGTGGAATACTCCACAAGCTCACACTGGATAGGGAGTTGGAGGATGTGATACACATCCTCCAAAGTAACAGTACACTCCTCGGTGGGTAGCCAGAAATTTCACATCTCTGAATGCCACTGCTCTACAAGAGTGAAGATTAGACCCCTATTGGTCATGATCTCGGGCATATAACACAACCAGTACAAACCAAGATCATGAAGCACTGACCTCTCATCCTTGGTTAGCTAAAATTGATGCACAAGTCCCGTCGGCTTGGACTCCTGATAGCGCAAGATACGCCCAGTGAATAGCACATACAATCAAATCAGAAAAATATTAGTTTTAGTCATTAAGGAGAGTAACAGAAGAAAGAAATAGCAGATAACAAAAGAGGACATCAGGAAAACAGTGCTAAAAAATCAATTGCGGTAATAAAGCAAGGCATATGCGGAAATTTTAAGTGATTGTGAAAAATAAACAGCAAGTGCGGCACACAAATTTCAAATGCGGCATTTTACAAACCCAACTATGGCACACTTATCAATTGCGGTATTTAACCAGTAATTGCGGCATTAAAACCGCAATTGTGGCAAAACCGCAACCGATTGTGGCACACATGTCAATTTTCCAAAAAAGTACAAATTTTAAAAGTAATAAATGAAGCAATAAATGACACGCAAAGTGAGAAAACTCACCGGATGTCCAGAACCAGCTGGTCTGCGGTACATACGGACTTGGTCTAAGATGTATGTGACACTAGGAAGGCCAGTCATCGCTCAAAAAAAAAAGAAAATAAGGCAGAAATTAGAATGCAAACTCACCAAGATTATCAGAGCATATTAAAGCATTTTTCAAATCCATCAGCTACCCAGATTCAGAAATTGTAGATTCAACAAATCAACGCTCGTCTCGCGACTCTTCGCTCAAATTTTTTGAGGGGACATCAATGCACCTACTACTACTGGGGAAAGCTGGGGCAAGCTGGGGCAAGATCACAGAATCTTTGACACACTACGACAAGTCACATCACATCAAAGAGGGGCAAATGTAGACACCCTAAAATGGATAGGCTTGCGACCTTACATTAAAAACACTAATTTTCATCTATTAATTAATAGTTTTTTAACCATTAAATTAATCATCTATTTTCCTCTAAATTCATTCCCCTAATCATCTAATCAAATTCCCAAAATTAATTTTATTTAATTAATTATCTTTAATTGATTAATTACCATTAATTAATTAATTAAACTCAATTTCCTATAGTTTAAATTCAAATATTTAAACTTACTAATTAAATTCTTCCAATTAAATTAATTTAATTTCATCAAATAAAGCAATTCTTAAATAAAAAATAATTCAATTATCCACACGTTGAAAATAATAATTAAATAAATGAAATAAATATTCATTTATCTTCAAAGAGATAACTCCAATCAGATCACATGGGTTACTCCACCCATCTCTCCAGTCCACATGGGTAACTTCACCCACCTCTTCAGTTCAAAAAGGTAACTCATAATTAGCTCTTTAGTTAACCAAAACTCTATCTTCTCTTTACCAAATGAAGAGGTGGAGTTTACTGATGACCTCTCCAATTCCTTTTGATCTCAACCATTCATCTCCCTATCTCTGGGATTGATCTCAACCATTCATTTCATCACCAATTCCTATATAATAAACCCTTCATAACCATTTGAAGGATCAAGGATTTCAAGCTCTCATGCGCCATTACTCCGTCAGTTTGGTTCTAGCATTCAAGCCATCTTGCAATCACACACCCATTTCAATTAGCAAATTATCGACACTTCTCAAGTCATAGATGCTGCCCCGCCAATACTAAGCATCAAGAAAATAATTTTAGAAGGAGTAGAGAGAGACAATAGAAGCTTCAAGCATCGTGGGGTTTGCATTTCTTTGTTTTCCTTTCTCTTGCTTGTACATTTTATTTATTACGTTTCATTGTTTTTTGTTTTAGTAGTATTGTGTATTTGGTTTATATCATTTGTGAAACCTTTGCTACTGACCCTTGCCTTTGGTTTGCTAGGGAATCCACAGATCATGATCAAAGGAGGCGTATAGGAATATAATAATTTCAAATCAGCCTTCTTTCCTTTCCATCTATCCATGATCAAGTCTGATTGATCTGTGTCTACATCATACTCATTTATTATGCTAATAACCTTTTTTCCTAGTGAGTAAAGAGTAGCAAGACTTATTTCCTTAGTACACTGCATGAGGTTGGAATGTATTTTATCATAGTACCTTTATTTTACCCATGCCTCTGGTTCTTTAAATGTTGAGGACTCTTCAAGACATTTCTTCCTTGATTCTTCCAATCTATACCTTTCAGCAATTAGTTTTTCTTTTTCTAATTCCAAGTCATCTTGGGTAACTGGACTTGATGGCACAGGGGAAGGAGGGAAATTTATAATTGGGCTAGATGTAACAAGATGATGTGGATCCTAAGTTAACATCCTTTGAGGAGAATATTGAGATACTTGTTTTCCCTCTAGGATAGAAATTTTATTGTCCTTTTCAATGGACTTTACCCTTTCCTCATTATATGTTTTCATGACTATTTCATACTTTTCCTTGAGACTTCTAATTTCTTCTTCTTGTTTCTCAGCTACTTTCATTCCAAAATTTGCTAACTCAAGAGTAATTCTAGCTTCTTCTACCCATGAGTCACCTGCAACTCTCTTTACTAAACAATTGCATGAGTGTTTAGCATGGTCATCCTTACCAGTTTTCTTACTGTCTTTCTTCTTTAAATGCCACCTTACTAGTGTTGCACGGTCTTCACTAAATTTGACACTAGTAGATGTTCCACTAGTGTGCATTGGTTTGATCTCTTTCATTACAACATCAAAGATAATGGCATTAGCAAGGTCCCACTGAAGCAAGATAAGAACTCCTTCTTTCTTCACTAATTCTTTGCCTTCTTTAGGAGTGATTTTAACAAACTTAGCCATCATCTCCTATTTTACTTCCTTGCGACCTTAGTCGGCCCCACTGGGACACATGGCATCATGACTTAATGTCTTACATGTTATATCTCGATCACTTTGTCATTAAGAAACCAAGTCATTCGTTAGATATTTTCTGAACTGTCAGCCCTTTAATCTGTGATCACTTTTACTATTAATGAAATACATGTCATCTCAAGGACATGTAGAAACATGGCTTAATGACTTGCATGATATATCTTGTGCATCTTTGGATTAATCCATTAAGAAAAATATTGGATCTATCTACACTTTAATCTCCATCAAACCTTACATGGCCCACGTCACTGAAGGGATACTCGTCATTCAAACTTAAAGACTTATACTGTAGATCTCAATCATGTTGAGAGTAAGCCATTAAGTGGACTGTTGGATGAAATAGGAATGACACACTATTTTACTGAAGCTTTAACTGATGATGGACCCACCAAAAACACATGTCATCACCACTTAATGACTTATAAGATAGATTTTGTGCATCTTAGGACTAAGTCGTTAAGTGGATTGTTAGATCAAAACATACTAGCTCAACACATAATGGTTTAATAAAAGACTTGTGGGCTTTAGACTTAGGGATTAATAAAGCGCCATGGTGTTAGGAATTTACAAACTATTGAACGTGTCCCCTTTTAAAATAACACATGGTGGACACATGACTTAAGTGACAAAAAGGTAATGTAAAAATAGAAACCACTCTGACGCATAGGGTTTGAAGACATGATTTACATTTGAAACATGAAAGAAAGGGTTTCAAAAATTTACATAAGACCCCTTTTGTAAATTTAAACCAAGGACTCATTGTTTTGGAAACATTTTAACCAAACCTAACACCTAATTTGAAGAACATGGAATATACAAACAAACATCAGCTCCTAGGACACCACAATAGAATGGGATTGCAGAGTGAAGAAACATAACTATACTAGATGCTGCCAGGACTATGTTGCTTGAACGGAATGTGTTGCATGTGCATTGGAGAGAAGTTTTTAGTACTACAATATAAACTTTAAACATAATCTAGATCAGGGAAGGTACTATTAAGACACCTTATGAACTTTGGTTTAATCATGCTCCTATTGTAAAATATTTTAGAATATTTGGTAGAAAATATTACATCAAAAGGGATGATGAGATAGGAAAATTTGATGCTAGACTTGATGAAGGAATTTTCCTTAATTATTCTACTAAGAGTAAGGATTTTAAGTGTTTCAAACTTTGATTGAGGAAGATATTTGAAATTGATAATGTCAAAAATGACGAGAGGTTTCAGATTTAGGAAAGAATTTATTACTATAATCAGATTTCAGAGAATGTGGAGACTATTGCAAGTCAAGAGGAAACTTTTGAGGTTGACAATGAAATTGAGGTATGCTTGAATTATTTTGTTGAAAATCCAAAGAAACCAAGGTATGTTAAGAAAAATCATCCATAAAATTTAAATTATTGGTGATGTAAATAAAGGAATGATGACAAGAGCAAGAATAGAAAATGAGATTTGTTTGATTTCACAAGTAGAACCAAAAAATACTAATGAAGCATGTAGAGATGAATCTTGGACTAAATCAATACATGAATAATTGGATTAGATAGAGAGAAAAAACACTTGGGAATTGGTTCCTACACCTAAGGACAACAATGTTATAGGGACTAAATGGGTTTTCAAAAACAAAATGAATGAAGAAGGTATGGTTATAAGGAATAAGGCTAGACTAGTTTGTAAAGGCTACTCACAACAAGAAGGCATAGACTTTGAAGAAACATTTTCTCCTTTTGTGAGATTAGAAGCAGTAAGATTGTTCCTTGCTTATGCAACACACAAGAACTTTAAGGTATATTAAATGGATGTGAAATCTACATTCATGAATGGACATCTAGAGGAAGAAGTGTATATTAGCATGATGGATTTCCTTTGACAGGTGATGAAGACATGGTTTGCAAGTTGAAAAATACATTGTATGGACTGAAATAAGCACCTAGAGTATGGTGTGTTTGGTTAGACAGGTATTTACTACATCTTGGTTTCAGAAAAGGTTGTGCAGATAGTAATTTGTATTTGATAACTAGTGAAGATGGAATCTTTATTGTTTTTGAATTAGGTAAAAATGGGTTTTGAATGGGCCCTAAATGCCTGTATAAATAATAAAATTAAGATAATTCTTTAAGAGTTCCCAACACACAACAAACCAGCCAGACCAAAAGGCTAGACCCCCCAAGAAACACGCAAGAAAACACTATCAAAGATGAAACTATAAATAATGACAACTCGGGATTAAAACCAACAATAATATTATCCCTTAGACCCCTTCTTATGAGATCCAAGTGTCATATCAAAAGAAGGTGGGGATCTCTTTAAATATTTACCTTAAACCATAATCCAGCCTTCTTCCACTTTAGCAGCCTCATCCTGCCAGCATAGGGAATCCAAAACCAAATTCCCATCATCCATTAAATTTTCATCACCTAATACAGGCTCAACCCGTAGAGATCCAGTTCCCGGAGCCCTCCCAAAAGAAGAGGGAGAAGCAAGAGGACATGGAATATTTATTGTTTAAGTCTTTGTACATGATATTATTTTTGGAGGCAATCATGAAATGAGCAAGAAGTTTTATGAGGAAACAAAAAATAAAATTTGAAATCTATATGATTGGTGAAATGAAGTTTTTCCTTGGTTTGAAAATTACTTAAGAGAATCATGGTATTTTCATATCTTAAAAATATTGTAAACTTATTGCAACACCTACGGTTACTAGTTGCAAGCTTACTACTACTGATGAATCTCGGAGTGTTTTCTGAGACAAAGTATAAATCCATGATTGGAGGCTTACAATATCTAACTCACACTAGACTATATGTTCCTAATGTACTTGGAATTATTGTGAGGTTTCAAGAAGATCCTAAATAGACTGATCTTTCTATAGTGAAGAGGATATTCAGATATCTGAAAAGAACAGTGGAATATGGTTTATGGTATGGAAAATATGATAATTTTACTTTACATTCTTATACTGATGTTGATTGGGTAGAGAGTGTTGATGATAGGAAGAGCACAAGTGGTGGTGGATTTTTAGTTGGAAAGAGGTTGGTTTCATGGTTAATTAAGAATGGGGGTTGTATAGGTCAATCTACTGCTGAATTAGAGTATGTTGTTGTGATTATAAATTGTACACAAATTGTGTGGATGAAGCAAATGTTGATGGATATTGGGATTAGTTTTGAAGAGACAATAGTTATACATTGTAATAATATAAGCATTGTGAACATGTAAAATAATCCTATTATGCATTCAAAGACCAAACACATTTCAATCAAATATTACTTTTTGAGAGACAAGGTTGCAGAAAAGGAAGTCAGATTGGAGTACATCAACACAAAGGAGAAAATAGAAGATATATTACAAAACCTTTGTCAAAAGATTCCTTTGAGTATCTCAAAGGTATGATTGGGGTGAGAACCCTCCTTTTGAGAACTAAATGATGCAAAAATGCATCATTCCAGTAGCTATTAGAGCTATATCATTCCGTGGACTTGATGGTTTGATCCACTCCTCAGGGGGAGTGATCATAGGAACACAACATAAAATATTTGGGTGATGAAGCACCTAGTTTTTGAAGGCATGAAGATTTAAAAAAGCTACACCTTGCAGAGGTGGGATGGTCAAAGAAGAATATATTACACCCTTTTCCATTGATGTTAAAGGGTGAAAGATACAAGTAGAAAATTCCTACTTTTTTAGGGGGAGCTGTGAAGAGGATATTGAGAAGATTGTATTGAGAAGGATACTATTTGGGTTGATGGATTTTATCATATGTTTTCATCAATTAAAAAGGGGGAGATTGTTGGAATTGGTTCTATTAGAGGTGTTGACATTCAGTTTTTTTCATTGATGTCAACATATGTTTTAGTTGAAGTCTCAGACAGGCTGCTTATCACTGGTACATGGACAACTGCCATAAGTGTACGGACACTGTACAGGATTTCAGAGCAATAAAGCTTGGAGATGTGTACATGAATGAGAAAATATATTATATCTAAGCTCTCTTGGCTTGATATTACTATTGGCATGTGTTATAGTTGTTTTGGTAGAGACTGGTTACAGAACAGTGACAGCGGATTATGACAGAGTTGGTCTCTATGTTTTTGAGATAACTTGAATGAGAGCACGAGTTATTCTATGCAAGCTTGAGGTGTGGTAGAAGACATATTAGAGATTTTTTTCTATGATTCTTGGGTTTTTGAGCTCTTAGTGACGTTAGCTAAAGCGTGTGATCTTGCAAAGATCTATTTGTTGTTAACTACGACGATGAAAAGTGTTTAAAGGATGGGGAGCGTGGATTACAAATCTTGGAGTATAATTGATGATTTGTAATTGATTTTTACTTGTTTAAGGTACTACATGTATCTTAGAAAGGGTTTATGCAATTGTTTGTACATTGGGGAAGTCCTATATGGCCAACCTATTCGCTTATTGTAAACTTGTATATAGGAGAGTTGTTTCTTGGTGAGGTAGTATGGAAGTGTGATGTGGAAGCTGTGAGCTTGTAATTGTGAATAATAGTGGATGTAGAGAAGAGATATTAATTGTGATAAACTTCATTGGAATTTTTTAAGCAAAGCAAGTTTCTATCAGTCAGTTTACTGGTTATTGTTACTCCCATATTTGTATTTTGGACAATTGATTCCAAAAGGTGGATTTAACCTTCTCATTTAAGCAGTGTGCCTAGGTAGTGAGCCTCTTGTTTCTATTGACTCCCAATAGGGTCTATCCTTTAATAAGGAATGTGTACTATATGTAATAATCAGCTCCTAATAGGGCTAAATCTCCTAACATGGATACTTTACTTTCAGAGATATCTCTTCTCTATAGTGGATGTAGAGAAGAGATATTAATTGTGATAAACTTCATTGGAATTTTTCAAGAAAAGCAAGTTTCTATCAGTCAGTTTACTGGTTATTGTTACTCCCATATTTGTATTTTGGACAATTTATTCCAAAAGGTGTATTTAACCTTCTCATTTAGGCAGTGTGCCTAGGTAGTGAGCCTCTTGTTTCTATTGACTCCCAATAGGGTCTATCCTTTAATAAGGAATGTGTACTATATGTAATAATCAACTCCTAATAGGGCTAAATCTCCTAACATGGATACTTTACTTTCAGTACATTATTTGTGGGTGTTAATTCCCACCAGGAATTTTCCCTTAATAGGGTTTCCTTGAAAACAATTTCTTGTGTAATGGTGTTGTATTTGATGTGTTTAAATTTGCATTGAGTATTTTTTTTATACAGTTTAAAGTTTAATTATTTGTCTCACAACTAATTCACCCTCCTCTCTGTTGTGTTGGTGGACTATTATTGCTAACAGAAAATTTCATGGCTGAGCATGCTTGAGTTGGAGCAGTGCTCCCATGGGTGACCTCCCCAGAAGGCCCGATGCTTCACCTCTGTGACCATATATTTGAGTCAGTTTTTCTTAGAAACTTTACTAATTTTTTGAGTAATTAATATTAATCCTCAAAGATAGAATTAAAATAGTGAAAATGCATTATAGGCCTAAAAAACTCTTTTGATTTTTTTAAGTCACTTGAATTATCTATTTGCTATATTTTTTATGGAAAGTAGTAATTTAATTGATTCTAGGATCACTATAAAATAGGTAGATTTAAAAAAAAATATTTTAGTAAAATTATAAGTAAATAAATTGTGTGTGTGTGTGTGTGTGTGTGTGTGTGTGTGTGTGTGTGTGTGTGTGTGTGTGTGTGTGTGTGTGTGTGTGTGTG
>MU227125.1:150490-169958 GCA_018584345.1 Thuja plicata | reverse complement strand
TGTAAGAAGCAGTAGGAATAGAAGACACAACCGGTGGAACATTAGGAACCACAGTTGGAAGAGGATTAGTATAAGTAAAAGGCACACTATGATATGAAGGTTGTGAGGTAGGTAAAGATACCGGTGGGGCACACACAGGAATAGGTGCGCTTGGGAGAGAAGTTGTTATCAAAGGAGGAGTATAAGGAGGAATGCTAGGTAGAGGAACAGAAGAAGGTCCTACACTACTGACAATAGGTGTGACCCTTAACTCTTGAGCTTCTTGAGTTAAAGGATTAACATTCAAATTCAAAAGATGAGTAATACTATGTAAGAAATTAATACCTTGATTATTATCATGGAGAAATTTATTAAGGGCCTCTATAGCTTGGATAGAATCTTGATTATGGCTTTCTTAGATAAGCCAATTTCCCATTTTATCAAGTTTGGTTGAAAGGTTTTGCACTTGTTCATGAGGAACTCTTAAAGCATCATCTTCATCATGAGATGAGTGAGAAGAGTTATGCTCCATGGAAGGATTGGAATCATGAGTTATCAAATTGTCATCCTGGATCCGAAGGAAAGGAGAGGAAGAATCAGGATCAAAGGAACCCATAAGTCTACGAATTATTCTAACCGGGATACTATAAGTAGGACTAGATGTGATAAAGCTCATACACCAATACAATGCAAATGAACTATCACAAAATTTTGATCTATTAAAATGCAATTTGAAAGAACATGCAAGATCTAGCATAAACAATGTAAATCTAACACCAAAAAGAAAGAGTTGTCTATCGCGGGTTCACCAAAATGTAACATATGAAATGGAAATGTTACCAAAATGTAAGGTCAAGAAAGTGGGGTCTTAATGTCTTTCTTACCTAGGATGTAAAGGGAGGATTGAAATAGATATGTGTTTATTAAGAATGTATAATGTGTTAAGGAGGAAGGTTTGATAGATTATTGATTATCTTAAAATGTAATGTTTGAAATAGGAAATGTGTAAATTGTTCTTTGACTCTCCTAGATTGTATTAACCTTAATTGAATTGTATTGATTGATTGTATATTGTGATTAGGGAGAAAATAAGATGTTCCTCTTTTGTTCCCAAATGTACAAATGGAAGATCCAAATTGATCCACTCCAAGGAAGGGCAAATGCACAAATGAATAAACTATTTAGAAAGGAGAATAACAAGAGAGATACCTTAAATTCTGTTAATTATATGTATAGAAATGATGTACGACAATAATTGAAGAGATAGGAGAAATGCACTAACCTTGAAATATTGTAGATCAAAGAATGCTATTTTCTGATGTCTGTAGACTATTTCTGGAAAAACTGACAGTTGATCTCGAACCAGAACGCAAAGACGAACAAAACCCAAAAATCTTTTTTTGTTCTGATTTCGTCTTATGAAAAAGGTTGACCTTGACCCACAAATGTCAACCCTGACCCAATAATGTCAACCCTAACCTACACAGGTCTGACATAAAATCTATTTGCGCCATCCGAAAGAAAGCCAAAAAGGATATCCAAATCTGGTCTCAAATCAACTGTTCTAAACCTGTACCTGTAAGAAAAAGGAGATTTTTTGTTGTGGGGGAGGGGTTTACCTTGGTCAAACCCCGGTTTTGGAATTAACCTCAAATATATGTAATTAAAATTTCAAAAATAAACAAAGTAAATGCATAAATTCACCTTGCTTGAAAAAGTCCTTGTGGCAGATTCGAATCCTTGAATCCACAAGTATGCTTCGAAATGTGGAATGTAGAAAGGTAGGATGTCTTCAATCTCTTGTTTTTAGATCTCCAACACCATGTCTTGAATGGGTTCTTGAATTTTGAATAGGCTTGGAAGAAGGTGGATGGAGAGATCACCAAAAGGGCACTATGTATCTTCAATCCTTCAATGGCCTCCAATGGATCTCCTTCATGAAAATGGATACTTGAATGAATGAATGCTTTCTTGAAATATTTCTTGATTGCTTGCTTGATGATTTTTGATCTCAATTAGGAATTCTTGATGCTTGATTAGAAGATCTCCTTTGCTTGATGATAGTTAGACTTTTTGACTTAGAGAAAATGAGAGAGAAAGCTTCCCTTTTATATGAAATTAGGGCACAATCTTCTAAGGAGGCCTACATAGGAGGATTAAATTACCATTAAAGCCTTTACCCCTAGGAGAGGACCTATATTAAATATAATTTAGGAATCAATACTTTGGAACCCAAAACAACTGACCTGAAAGTGGGAAAAACATTTTGCAAAGGCCGACCTCCAAAAATTGTAAGACCCCAGGATCTGAACCCTGGGTCAAGGTCAAGGTTGACCTTGACCTAGGTTAGGGTCAAGGTCAACCCTAACCTACATTAGGGTTGAGGTTGACATAGACCTAAAAGGTCAACCCTGACCCTGAAGCCCAGAATCACCAGTCTGTAGTTTAGAATGCAGAAATCAGGATAAACAGGAGTGGAAAGAGGGATAGAATAGGGGAGAAGCCATGTCAAGATCAGGAACCCATTCAAGGTTCTTTTCATGAACCCAAACCACTTACTTGGAAGGCTAAACACGTCTATAATGGAAGTTCTTCCATTTTCTGACTATACAAATCTTGATCATACCAAATAGTTCTCCATCAACCCAAGTACTATTATGTCTCCTAGAATTGTCTTTGATCTATATTCCAATAGGTTCATTAATCTTCCAAGCTCTAGGATGTATACCAGGGAATTTGTCTACAATGTGGATATACATGTGTATTAACAATGACCCAAACATGAATGCCTTTGACTTATCTTACTTTATCTACCTTACATTTTCCATAAACTACTGTGCAAGTACTTCGCAAAGGTTATATTCAATATTTTATTTCACCATTCTATATGTCATCATAATGAATCCATCTAATACTAATCTAGGTCAGTTTTTGTAGTGGAGTTTGTAACCCAAAATCATTGAAAATAATCTCACATCTTGCTTAAAGATATCAGCTATGGTCATTGCCCTCTTATCCCATCTAGAATGAGTTAGGGTTTCCACTTACTTCTTTGTGTTCTTCTCTACAACAGGGATAACACCAAAATTGTCCAAACATGTTATGTCATGAATCAACTTACTGCATATCTTCATAGGTTGATCTCCAATCCAAATAAATTGACCATGTACTCTAATCGATATAATCTTAATACATTCTTCTTCATCTAACTCATATAGTTTTGTCATTTGCATAATGCTGAGATTCTCTAGATGAGAAATCTCATCCTTCCATTTTCCATATTCCTTGATCATATCCTCCATCTCTTTATAGATCTCAAAATCTCCCAGAGACTCATATTTGTAATGTATATAAACCATAATATCCTCAACATGTATAAAGTCATAGGGTATTTTTGAAAATGCACTTTTGGGATCATCTTCAGTGGATTTACAAGGATGTTTATTAAACTTGTATCTAGGTCTTTCATTGACATCAAAAATCAATAGAGTATCCATAATCAAAGCTCACAGATAATCAAAAATACCTCTTCTTTGATGAATCTGTGAATTTGTGCTAAATCAATCACAAGGTTAATTTGCGCTCAGCCAATCACAAGATAACCTGATTTTCCTAGTTGCTTCACTGATCTCCTTCAACTCTACTTTGAATAGTGATTAGATATGTTTAAATAAGTAGACTTATACTTTGCCATGAAAGTATTGGCACATTTCCCAATAACCTTAACTCTACAAATGATCTAGTTGATCATTAATCGATCACAATATACTGTGTGTATAGCTATGCAATCTCAAATATATATTTCAAATCAAACATATATTCTCTCCATAAGCTCACAAAATCTTATTCCACATAAACAGGGGCTAGATGGTTTTCTATTGTATTTCTCCAAAGCTCCCCCTAAGGCCATGCATAGCCATCTAGGTTGATATAAAAACATCAGGTGAGGGTTCAGTAGCAACTACTAAATCTCCCTAAACCTTAGGCTCACTTTGTTCCTTCGCTTTCCAAACTTTACCACTTTCTTTCACAAATTATTTTTCAAACTCTTACATGTATTATGTCATACTTTTTCCAACATCACCAACATTTTTATTTATAAAAATAGGTGGTATTTTTTTACCTGTAGCACCATTATAACTACAAAAATTCACTATATGTCCTTGATTGTTACATTTGTAACAAGTAGGAGATGATATGTTCTGATTAACCTGTAACCTACATTTCCTTGAAATGTGTCCAATTTTTTTTCATTTGTAACATGTTATCTTAGTTGATGTTTCCTCTCTTATGTAGGCTTGTTTAGTGTGATATTGATAAGGTTTTCCACATTTTGTCTTCTTGTGCCCCTATTCATAGCAATTGAAACAATAATCAGAAAATGGTTTATAAGGAACTTTACCTCTGCAATCTCTCTTCATGTGACCAATTTTGTTGCATCCAAAAAATCTACCTCTGAAAGGTTTGATCTTCTCTCTAGCTTCTTCTTTAGTAGGTCTTTCTACATCTATCTTTTCTTTAGATTTATTTTCTTGATATTTAAAACATTCAACTTTATCAAAGCCAGCTCTTGTCATGTCACCTTTAGGCTTTTGTCTTTCCCTCTGTTCATCAATCTTGTCACTTCTTTCATGAATTTTTCAATGTGATTCTTAGCCACAATAAGTTCTCCTTTAATCATTTGATTACATTTCTCTAATTCATGGTAATTGATTCTGTAGTCACCAAGTTCAACCTAAATCTTTCTTGTCTAAACATTTGCATTCTTTAGGATCTCTTCAATTTTGGTTTTTCCATCTCTCTCTTGTTGAATTTCTTTGGCTATCTGAATAGAATTAGTTTCATGTTCCTTATTCAATGCTTCTTTTTCCTATTCAAGCTGTTTGATCTGATCAGATGAATCATCCTCAAATTCATCTTTTATCTTTTCCACAAGGTTTTTCCTTTGATTCTTAGAAATTTCAAGTTGTTCCTTAAGCTTCTTGATGAAACCTTCTACTCTTCTCAATTTGAATTTCAAATCACCATTTCCAACTTTATCCTTATCAAGGTCTTCAAGTGCTACTTCAAAGTTCTCTTCCAAACTTGAACCCATCTGGATCTCCCTTAAAATGTTAGGCTTTCTCTCCAAGGTCCACAAGCTCTGATACCAATTATTAGGATTAGGTAATACTAAGAGGGGGTGAATTAGTATTACAACACTTTATAAACTTATTTAACCAATTCAAATGCAGCCATCCAATAACTAATATTAAAAGAATATACATATAAAGTAAACAACTCATAACACCATCATTTGTTCACGAGGAAACCCTGGCCAAGGGAAAACCCTGGTTGGGGATGATATCCAAAAATAATGCACTAAGAGTATAGTGTCCCTGTTAAGAGACCTAGCCCTGTTAGGAGTTGAATATTACATTTAGTACATATCCCTTTTAAAGGATAGAAAACCTTGTTAAAGGTATACAATGAGCACACTGCTCTTACAAATAAAATCTATTCTGATACAATGATTTATCAAAAAGTGAACAATACAATCATCTTCTATGCTTAAGTATTCCTAGTTATAGCTTGCATCAAATTTTGTCTGATCCTGACATCACAATGCATCTATGAATTCCACACATATATTCGCATCTCAAAACATCTTTATATATACTCGATCTCATAACCAGTCGGCTCTCAAGAACACCACAAAATGTTTCCAACCCTTAACCAAATATCAAATGCATAGTCTAAAATCATACATTAATAAAATTAGGGTAGAACCCAATCCAAATCCAAATTAGCATTTATGTATTCCAAAAATTACTCCCTTAATCATCATGACAAATCAACTACTTTGTTATGCTGCTATATTGTCTTCGCTTGTCTTCAACATGTTGTAAATCTCAGCAATCAACTCCAAAACACAAGTTACCTTAACTGAAGGTCTAATATATCCCAAAATTTCTCCCTCTAAGCTTACATGACTTAGATCTCTATATATTGTCCTTTCTAACCAAAACTATGTGACTGTACAGTGTAAACTTCATTCTGGACTTAGTCATTTTTACAAAACTGAATATCAAAATTGAATTTTACTTCAAGCAACCATGCAGATGAGTAGTATTTTCATAAATGACAACCTCTATGAAATTTAAAATGGGCCACTTTCCAACAATTCATTCTCATTACAGGTTACCCACAACCTGACAATGTTCCCATGTGTCAATAGATTTTTAACCTAAATTTTAGCAAGTTACAAATTGAATTGATAACAATTTTTGGCATGTCTGTTGGGACTTCTTGAACTGTTTTAGTTCACTTTTTTTTACACTTTTTTGTTTTTTGTGTGTACAAAAGTAGTTTCTATCTTTGGCAACTATGGTCGGACTACTTATTGGTGTACGCCTCTATTTTGTGATTTGTAGTTCCCAAGCTTTCCAAAGGTGGGGGTTAGTAGCACTGTTTGCAATGATATAAACCATATATAATGAGGCTACCAATAATGAATAACTTGAAACATAACCAATAAAATGTACAAACGTTGTTTTTGATGCTCATTATTGGTGTGGGCAATGTCTATGACCTTAGAAGCGTCGAGAATTTGATACTTGAAATGTGTGTGTGATTGCAAGATGACTTGAATGCTAGAACCAAACTAACAGAGTAATGGCACACAAGAGCTTGAAATCTTGGATCCTTCAAATAGTTATGAAGGGTTTATTATATAGGAATTGGGGATGAAATGAATGGTTGAGATCAATCCCAGAGATAGGGAGATGAACGGTTGAGATTAAAAGGAACTGGAGAAGCCATCAGTAAACTCCACCTCTTCAATTGGTAAAGAGGAGGTAGAGTTTGGTTGACTGAAGAGCTAATTGTGAGTTACCTTTTTGAACTGAAGAGGTGGGTCGAGTTACCCATGTGAACTAGAGAAATGGGTGGAGAAACCCATGTGATCTGATTAGAGTTATCTCTTTGAAGATAAATGAATATTTAATTCATTTATTTAATTAATATTTTCAACATGTGAGATAATTGAATTCTTTTTTATTTAGAATTGCTTTATTGAAAGAAATTAAATTAATTTAATTGAAATTAATTTAATTGGAAGAATTTAATTAGTAAGTTTAAATATTTTAATTTAAACTATAGGAAATTTAATTTAATTAATTAATTAATGGTAATTAATCAATTAATGTTAATTAATTAAATAAAATTAATTATTTAATTAATTTTGGAAATTTGATTAGATGATTTGGGGAATGAATTTAGAGGAAAATAAATGATTAATTAATGATTAAAAACCATTAATTAATAGATGAAAATTAGTGCTTTTAATGTCAAGTCACCAGTCTGTCCATTTTTGGGTGTCTACATTTGCCCCTCTTTGATGCAATGTGACTTGTCACAATGTGTCAAAGATTCTTTGATTTTTATCTTGCCCCAGTGATAGTAGGTGTATTTATTCCCCTTGAACAAATTTGAGCGAAAAGTCATGACATGAGCGTTAATTTGTTGAAACTACAATTTTTGAATCTAGGTAGCTGACTGATTTGAAAAATACTTTATATTGCCTCTGATATTAACTGTCAAAGTTTTCGGGGACCAGGAAGAAAAATGGGACTTCCTAGGGAAATTAGGGTTTTTGAAAATCCCTATAAGTAGCCAATAGAGCCATTCATTTGTCACATTGCCTTCTTGGAGCTCTTTATTTCTTGGTGAGTTGTTCTTACTTTTCTCTACTTTTTTCTCCTATTTTCTTGCAATGGCGGGCCTTCCTGGAGTCACACACATATCTGACCGAGTCTGAACATATCAGAGGCCAGCTGGCGCAGGATGTCTGATGAGTTTTATCTCTTTGCATGTCATTAATGCATTTATTTCTCACTTCTAAAATTTTTTTTTTTCTATTTTGTTGCATAAGGTGTTGCAATCGTCTGCAATTTTGCCACAATTGCAGTTTGAATGTCGCAATTGTCGACTTAGTGTCGCAATTGATAAGTGTTCCGCACTTGCCTTGTTTGTATGCCACAATTTCTTTTTATTTACCTCAATTGACTGTTGGTTTTTGCAATCACATAAGAGTACCACATATGTAGGTTTTATTGCCGCAATTGCTTTTTTTCCCTTTGCTCACTTAATAACCGAGTCGGTTTTATTGCTTGGGATTTTGCAATGTTTCATTTTTTTTTATGAAGATTGATTTTCTTAGAACATTTTGATCTTTTTAGGATTTTTGATGAGTTTCCAATTTTTAGAGATTTTTTCAGGACATTTAGAATCGCCCCCTAGTCTGGTGGACCAGTACTAACTATGGATAAGTGTTGGTGCTCAGAGGGTAATGTGCTTCTAGATATAGCTTGGGTTGTCAGTCTTGCATTTTAAAGTGTGCTCAAGCTTTTGATCTTGGAGCTCATTGATGGTGAAGCTGGATTTGAACACTTAGCGCCTGTTTGCAAGGTTTTCACCAAGGTACCTACTCAATAGCGTCTATTTGCCAAGTTTTCACTGAAAGAGCAATTTTTTTTCTCTTTACTTTTTTCTTTTTTGATTTTTTTTTTGTTGTCACCAAGGCGCCTGATTGCAAGGTTTTCACCAAGGTAACATTTTGTATTTTTTGATTGATTTTTTTTTTGTGTATTTTCTGGATATGTTGATAGGTTCCTTAACCATAGAGACCTCAAGTGTAGAGCCTATTGAGGTGCATTTTGTTTATGTATCCAGGGAGCTGATCTCCTTCTAGTGTCACCAGTTGGTATGCCCCACTCTAGGTAGAGCTAAAAATGACAAATGGTCCTAGCCAATTTAGGCTCAAACTTTCCTAGTTTCACCCTTTCTGCTTGGATCTTTTGATTTTCCATGAGGACAAGGTCTCCTACCTCAAATGTTTGTGACCTCACCTTCTTATGATAGTTCCTTCTAAGGTGATTCTGATAGCCTTGTAAGTGGTTGAAGGCATGTTGTCTTCTTTCATCTAGTAACTCTAGTTCACTGAGCCTTGCTACTATGTAGTCTTCATCTGTAATCAGGTTCTTCAATGATATCCTTAGGGATGAGATTTTTATTTTGAGGGGTAGTACCGCCTCTGATCCATAGACTAGGGAGAAAGGAGTGGCTCTTGTAGGTGTTCTCATGCTAGTTTTGTATGCCCATAATGTGAGACTAAGCTATAAATGCCAGTCTTGTCCTGATTCATTCACTATTTTCTTCAAGATTTTCAAAATTGTTTTGTTTGTAGCTTCGGCTTGGCCGTTCCCTTGAGGATAATAAAATGAATATAACCCTTATTTGATATGGAACTGCTCACATATCTCTTCGACATCCTTGTTTTGGAAAGGCGTATCGTGATCTGACAGGATGATTTGAGGGATCCCGTATTGACAAATGATGTGGTTAAGTATGAACATTGATATCTGCTTTCCAGTTATGTGAGGGGAATTTCTTCCACCCACTTAGTGAAGTACTCTATTGCTACTTTGATGTATTTGTGTCCATTTGCTAAAGAAGGTGTAATTTTGCCCACTAGGTCAAATCCCCACATAGAAAATGGCAATGGTGATGTGATAGGATTTAGTTATTGGGTTGGTGCATGGATGAGATCTCCATGAATCTGACATTTCTTGCACCTTTGTACATGTTTGTGTGCATCTGTCTCTACTGTGGGCTAGTAGTATCCCATGCAGATGATCTTCTTTGCTAAGTTGTTTCCACCTCCGTGGGTTCCACAAATTCCTTCATGTACCTTGTACAGAACTCTCTGGGATTCCACGGAAGTGAGACATTGTAGTAGCATTCCGTCTAGAATTCATCTATATAAAGTAGTTGAGATGATGGTATACCTAGAGGCTTGTCAGATGAGGGAATTTTACTACTTTCTAGACAAGTTGGGAGGTAAGACACTATTTTGGAGGTAGTTGTATACATCTTGGTACCATGGGGTCTCAGGACCAACAAGGACGCATGTTGATTTTGTGATGGATGCTTGATGTGATGGAACCAAGAGTTGTTCTACTAGAAACTGGAATCATGTTTTGTTTCCTGGCATATCAATCAGTGATGCTATGGTAGCCATCACATTTGCAGCTTTGTTGTGATCTTGTGGTACTTGCTCAAAGAAGATGTAATGGAACTTGGTGCATAATCTTTCCATCTATGCTTTGTATGGTATTAGCTTCTCATATTTTTTCATATAATCATTGTTGACTTGGCTAATGACCAACTGCAAATCTATGTAGACCTTAATTTTCTTGATTCTCCAATGAATTGCTATCTTTAAACTGATGACTAGTGCTTTATATCCTGCTATGTTTTTTGTGCATGGGAAGTTGAGTCTGACAGATTTTGGAATTGTTTCATTATCTGGAGTGATAAGTACTATTCCTGCCCCCGCACCATGGTTCATGCATGATCCATCAATTTATAGTTGCCATACCTTGATCGTTGGTTGTAGTGTCATAATAGATTCATCTAGAAAGTCAAAAATGATAAGTTGATGATCCTGGATAGGTGCCTCTGCCAATTGGTCCGCAATCACTTGCCCTTTGATGACCTTTCTTTCTATGTACTCAATGTCAAACTCACTTAAAATCAATACCCACTTTGCAAGTGGTCTGGTGAGTATTTCTCTACTGAGGAGGTACTTTAAAGGATCAATATGTGCTATCAACTTTGTTTGGTGACTCAACATGTAATGCCTCAGCTTCTGGGAAGTGAAGATGACTACCAGGCATGATTTTTCAATAGGTGTATAATTGAGCTCATATCCAACCAATGTTCTACTGAGATAGTAGATGGCTCTCTCCTTCCCTGTGTCATCATGTTGTGCCAAGAGTACGCCTAATGTTGATTCTATTGCTGAGATATACAGAAGAAATGGTCTACCTTGGACTGGTGCCACCATATGAATGTTTGGAGCACTTGTTCACATTGCTCTATCCATATGAATTTGATGTCTTTGTGCAATAGATGTTGGAATGGGTGGCACTTGTCTGCTAGCTGAGCTATGAAGCACCTGATTGATTGGAGCCTTCCTTGTAACCCTCTTAGTTTCCTTAGGTTTGATGGTGGAGGCATGTCCAATATTGCTTTGACTTTCTCTGGGTCTACTTCGATGCCTCTATGTGACACTATGAAGCCCAGTAGCTTTCCTGTTGTGACCCCAAATGCACATTTCTTTGGGTTTAAATGGACTTTGTATTCCTGCATTCTATCAAAGATTAATCCTAATACTTGTAGATGATCCTTGCAAAGCATTGACTTGGCTAGTATGTCGTCCACATAGTCTTCCATTGTTTTGTGGATGCGATCATGAAAGATAGTTGTCATGGCCCTTTGATACATTGCTCCAGCATTTTTTATACCAAATGGCATGACATTCCAATAATATGTGCCCCAAGGACATGTGAAAGATATTTTGTGTTGGTCCTCTGGCACAATCCTTATCTGATTATACCCTGAAAATACATCCATGAGTGATAGCATTTGATGTCCAGTAGTTAGATCTACTATCATATCAATGTTAGGTAAAGGAAAGTCATCCTTGGGACAAGCTATGTTGAGATCTCTGAAGTTTTTGCAAATCCGTATCTGACCACTGTGCTTTGTAATTGGTACCAAGTTAGATATCCAGTCTGTGTATGGAATTGGTCTTATGAACTTAGCATCCAGAAGCTTTTTCAGTTCTTCCTTGACTAGCAACGCAACATGGGGATGCATCTTTCTTAGCTTCTGTTTGACATGTTTGGAATTGGGTAGCAACGGGAGATGATGTAGTACAAGCTCTGGATCTAATCCTGGCATATCCAAGTAGGACCATGAAAAATTGATCATTCTTGCCTTAAATAAACTAATGAACATTTCTCTCTCCTCTAGGGTGAGTGATTTTTCCAAGTAGATATTCTTTGGGTTCTTGTCATCTCCCAAGTTGACTTCCTCTGTTTCTTCTGCTCGTAATGTTGATTTCTCCTCTGTTAAGGGGAGGAGTTCCTTCTTTCCATCTTCTAGCACCTCACTGAGGTTTTCACTAAAAGATACATCTTATTTTAACTTTTTATCATTTTTTGTGTTAGTAAGCGCCTTTCAATTTTCACTTACTAACGATTCTTTTTTCTTTTTTGATTTGTTTTGTTGACTAGAAAGAGGGGCTTCCACCCTGAAGTATGCTAATTTGTCGAGGTCAATGGAGAAGCCTTCTTTATGCTCTCCTGATGGTATTCCCTCTCTAATTCCCATGAATTTTTCAATAACCTCATCATTCTCGAAGACATCCATATTAGGTGGTCCTTGTTGATCCCACTCTATTAGCTCCGGGTGTACAAGACATAGACTCTCATGTTGGTTTGACACTATTTGGTGGAAAGGGACGATGGATATGGTTCCTACAAAACTAGACTATGATGTGGATGCATCACCTGAGGAATGGTAAATGACATGTTTATCTATGTAGGGTTGGTCAGCAATGGATAGTTGGTCAAACAAGTCATCAAGGTTTAAGGTGGTGGCTGAATGAGGGGAATAATTTTGGATTGATGGTTCAAAGTCATGAAGGGATCTCCACTCGTACTCGTGGGAGTCAATTTTGATAGAACGCTCATCAAATGTCTCACTTCCTTTGTTATCGTTGATGGCTATGTTAAGGTTTATTCGGGTTTGAGTGGTTCCCTCTTCGCCGGGTAATAGCTATTGGAGTATGTTTCTTATCAAGACATGTTTTGAGTTTTTCCCCCGGTGCATCTCTGCTATTTGTTCCTGATCAACTGGGATGTCTTGGATTATAGGGTTGGTTCTTTGTTTCCCATAGCCTAACCCTCTCTTGTTTCTCTGGGTTGGCGAGAGAGACAATTCCATTAAGCCTTGTTGTCTTACCCCCAGACTAGTTGTACCATCGTACCCAAATCTTAATAACATTGTATAACCATTTCCATAGTTTGATAGGGGTAGGGGTTGTTGAAGTGTCTCTTGTGGATCCTGGTACAACCATGTATTGATATCTTATTCAAAGGGGTTTTCTTTTGCAATGTCTCCCCGTCTGACAAAGGTTGTGGGCGAACATCTGAATAGAACAGCATGTGGAGTTTTTGTTATAATAATAGGTTGTGGCATGCCATAAATTCTTGGGCTCTGAGGCATGTTCGTGATGGTGAAATCTTCCTCGTAGTTGTATTCATCACAACCCTTGTCGGTAGTGGATATCTTTCCTACTTTCTGTGTGACATCCCTAGGATTTGAATTTGAAGATGATGGGATGCTTGTGTCTTGGTTTGAGGGTACCTAGGTACCAATTCTGATTTGGACTGCATTACAATATTGGAAAGGATTGGGATATCCCTCTATGATGATTTCTTCTCCCTGGTGTGGGAGCTTGATGTATTGATGGTATGTTGAAGGTATGACTTGCATTTCATGTATTGATGGTCTCCCTAGTAACATGTTGTATCCCAACTCAAGATCTAGGATCTGGAAGGGAGTATTCTTTACCACTAGACCAATACAGATAGGTAGAATGATAATACCTTTAGAGGATCTTTCCTCTTCATCATAAGCTCTGATATTTATCCTCCTTGTGTGACATCAATGTGTGATTCTGAATAGCCTAGTTGCTTGATTAAATTTAGAGTACAGATGTTTAATCCAACCCCACCATCAACAAGGACTCTATGGATAGCGCTTTTGTGGACCTGGACAAGAAAGTGCAAAGGATCATTATGCAAGGGTTTATGTGGTGGTACATCATGAACTATGAATGTTGCATGTTTGTTAGCAGCTATATGGTTAACCATCATTTGGAATCATTTAGGTCTAATGTCCCTTGGGACAGCTACATTCTGAAGGGCTTGGTCAAGTGCCATTTTATGCTAGGGAGATATGCGCAATAGGTCAAACATGGAGATCTGGGCAGGTGTGCACTTTAATTGATCCACCAGGCTTGTCTGTGGATCTGGGTTTCCTTGAGAGTCGGCAGGTGTAGTAGAAGAGGAAGGTACTCCTTGCAAGACAACTCTGGTGCGACGTGTGGTTACCACACATTTGTTTCCTTGGTCTCTGATAGTGATTGTAGCCACATGGCTATCTGAAGGATTGAGGCAATTGATAATGCTATCGCTCTTGGCATATGTATAGTTGACCTATTTTGTCTGTCCACCAGACCCGAAGGCTTTCCCTTTGTTGTGATCATGAAATGTATCATTGAATATAGTATGATTAGTTGTTCCTTTGGCTTGGGTATTTGTTACATTGATGAACCCTGTGTCAATCAGATTTTGGATAGCGTGTTTCAATTGGTAAAAATTAGGTGTTTTGTGCCCTTTCACCTAATGAAACTCACAGAGGTCATTGTCATTATACCACCTTGGTTTGTTTGCACCTTGCTCAAATTCCTTGATTTCCAAGAGAGTGATAGTGTTGGATTGTATCATCTTTCCTAAAGCTGATTCTATCAGCTCTCCTAAAGGTGTGAAATTTCACTACTGGAATTGAAACCGTGGTTTGCGTTAAGTCTATTGCTAACTGTTTGACATAGCGGCTGCTTGGATAGGGGGAGGTTGGTTTTGAGTGTATGCTTGCTAAGTGGGCCCTATGGTTTATTGGTTGGCCATAGGTGCACCTTGCAGTGACACTTTAGGTTGTGAGTAGTTGACTGTCTTCACATCAATGACACCATTGATGGTGACATTTTTTTTTTTTCTCCAACACTTAGCTTTGTTCGTTGCATTTTTGTTTGTGTTCATTTGGGTCAGATCTACAAGGATTCCTCATTTGACTAAGTTCTTCTCACAATGAAATCCTCATTCAATGAGTTGTGTGAAGTTTGGAGCTAACTGCAATTCTATTGTGAATGACATGTCCAGAATCAGATTGTCAGCGAACATAACTATTAAGTCTTGTTTGGCCAGATCATACATTATTTGGTTTGCAGTATTCCTCCATCTCTATAGGAATTTCATAAAAGACTCTCCATCCTTCTATTTGATATCGCAAAGGTCCTTGATACTAACCTTGTGCTTGATGTTATGATGGAAGTGAGTGATGAACTTTTCAGCCAGTTCACCCTAAGACTGAATGCCATGAGGTAAATGTGAGAACCATTCCATTGCTGGTTTGGCCAAGCTTTGTGGGAACAATAGCATTAAATATGTCTCATCATGTGTGAATTCAATGCAAATAGAAAAAAACTCTCAGATATGTTCAATAGGGTTGGTATTGCCCCTATATTTATCGAATCTCAGTATCAAGAAGTGAGTTGGGAATGGAGACATGTGAAGAGAGTGGTCAAAGGGGTATGCGTATAAATCCTCTATAGTGTAGGATTTAGTTTGCCCCTGATTTTGCATATCCATAATTTGGGTTTGAAGGGTTTGCATTTGTTACATCAACATGTCTATTTGATACTGAGGTTGATGTGTGATAATGTTCCTCTGTGTTGTAGTAGGTATGAGGTTGCGCCTCTGTGTCCCTTGAGTAGGAACATAGGATTTCATCCTAGGGACTTGATATTGATTTCCCACTGCATGATTTTGAAATGGGGGTACATGAGTATCCCATGGTGGGTTTTGATGTGTTTGTTGTTTGGATTGGGAATGTTGTTGTTGTTGAAACTATGGTTGATACTACTGGGGTTGGATTTGAGGTAACTCAAGCTGGGGTTTCTGTTGCTGGGGTTGGAATTGTGGCAACTGAAGCTAGGGTTTCTATTGCTGGGGTTGGATTTGAGGTAACTAAAGCTAGGGTTGTTGTTGCTAGGGTTTGAATTATGGAAACTGAAGCTGGGGTTGTTGTTGCTGGGGTTGGATTTGAGCCAACTGAAGCTAGGGTTGTTGTTTCTAGGGTTGGAATTGTGGCAACTGAAGCTGGGGTTGGATTGGTTTTTGAATCAGAAAAGGTATAGCCTTGGGTGGGCATTGACTGTAAGTCACTCTATAGAGACGAACCCCTACAAGAATGATGTGTTGATCCCAAGACTAGTAGGAATTGACTATGGTGGCAGAATAGTTTCAGAATAGTTTTTGTTTGGTGGGATTGAAGGCATATCATGAGAGCTTGATTGCCTAGGCCATGAGACCAAAGGTGGAGGCATACTTGTGACTATGGGTACACTTAGTTGCAAGCTTGTCATGCTCTAAGTGGAAGATGTGCTTGCTTGGTTTGTGCAGTTAGTTTGATCGAGTATCGTCTGTGCCAATATTGGTATTGTCAATGGTGGGAGAGGATTTTTGGGTCATATGGTCGACACACTGAATTCAGTGAGGATTTTGACTCCCTTCTTTATCAGCATGGCTAAGTAACGTTCGAGATTCCTCTCTGCAACAACATCAACTACTTGTGTGGAATAAGCATCTTTCTCTATATCCTCAAGTTCCTCTTCTGTGACATTTTGGAAAAAAGATGATCCACGGGGTTGTTCAATGGACATAGAACTGGTGTTTATGAAAGGTTCATCCTCTCTCTTTTTTTCCCAAGTGGTGAATCTATTGATATATGAATCATTAGGTTGCGTTCTAGCCTTTGACCTTGTGTAAGGGCCTCCATGAGGTGTTTGAGACATAGTGTGGTCCAGAATTTGTAACTAAAACAAGTGATATAAAGAAAACAAAGAAGGATAACCTTTCTAAGGAAGTCCGAGTTATGTTTTGGACAAGGATAATTCTAAGGATAGATGTTGATTTATCTTGATCTCAAAGTGGTGATGATGTAAAAGATAATATTTTTTGACCTTTGCCTGGCACAAAGTGACTTGATAGAGATAATGATGATGTTTGATATGATGAGATCAAGGTATTTTGAGTCTGAGCTTTCGAACTAAAAATGTTTTAGACAATAATCATGCTTTTCAAAGAAGGGATGATCTTTAATGTTTAGAGATTCACACAATGTTCTTCACATTTTTTTGGGATAAACACTGGTCTTTGACACAAAATGGAGAGTACTTTCAAGGTTTTAGGGAAAAAAAAAAGGTGTAAAATATCTCTGGTCAACTGCAACACAACTTCACTGGTTGCGGTAAATTGAATGGTCGATTGCAGTAATTTATCACCGATTGCAGTAATAAATAGGTTGGTTGCAGAAATAAACAAGTTAACTATGGAAGACTTCCATTAATTGTGGTAAACAGGAAACAGTCTCAAAAAAGACTAGAAGATAGGTATCATTGTCTGACAATTTTGATTTTCTGGAACAAGGCTTTTGATTTGCAAGACAGTTGATGTTAACAACCCTAGACTTTAACATGTTTGACTCGTTTTAACAGTTTGGATGTTTGTTTTTCATTTTTAGAAACTGATCAAAGAACAAGTACAAAAGACACTATGTTTTGAAGAATGAAAACTGACAATTTGTATGTTATACAAATTTTTCAAGTTGCAAGGTTATCATGAGGTCTCAATAATGAACAATCAGATTAATCTAGGTCAATGGCTTCAGAATACAATGTTATAGGCCTAATGCTTGATTGTCTGTTAGCTCACACAACAATTGTCACACTACTAGGACACGAAGGTCCATGACATAGGCGCCCATGTTTTTGCTGTTGCCAGGTATTTTTGTCGCGGAGTGAAGATCTCTTTCACTACACAAATACCATGGGACACATATGTTGGGAATCTTGGGGGGAAATTATGCAACCCCTTGCACTATAATAAGGTATCTTTTCAGAGGTAAATAGGGTTGGCCTCTAATTAAAAAGGTTGTAGTAAGGGTCTTTGGCATCTATCCAATTGGTTTGTACGTGTGTGACTCACTTAAGAGCCTAGTTGACCACACTAGCTCCTTAGGGATATTCACCTGATCTAGACTATCATCAACACACCTCACCCAAGCATAGATAGATAAGATGGAACTTTGGTTCACGCCTTGTTTATATACCAATCAGAAGGATTACCGGTTTAAGGTCGTTCTCCGAGGAAGAAGCACATTCCCCAGACAAGCCTTTTTAAAAAGTATAAAGGTGTCTAATCTAACAGATTGTTCAAGTGCACCCAAAACTCAAGACACAAGGTAAATTGATTAAGCTTTGAAAGTTTGAAATGTCAACTAAGATACACCACCATACAAGCACAAGTGTTTAGTTTTAAGCCCAAAAAGTAGGTGTTGATTTCTTGTTCAATTTTAATGCACCAAATTGAGATATTTCTTGCCTTGTTCAATTTTAGTCCCCACGTCAATTTTAAACCCAAATTTGAAATGTGAGATGTGAGATGTGTGACAAACATTGTTCTTTTTAAGCCCAAATCGACAAGTGAATAAATTTTAAGTTGTTTTTTTATCTTGCTTCCTCTAGAAATGAAATCTTTCAATCCAAAACAATAGAATATCCAGAAACTCCTGGATTATTGAGATTGCTAAAATTAATGGTGACTTTGTATTTACATGCGAATCTCTTAATTGAATCAATGTACCTAGTGTATACTTCTCTTTGATCTCCAGCTGTGATTGTGATAATAGCCCTTTGTTGTGATCGATAGTTGATGGTCCTCCTTCTTGCATCTCTTAATGCTCTAGCACCTGGTATGTGTCTGATTACCTTTTTTGTCATTCAGTGTAAGTCAGCCCTGCACAGAAACCAAGAAAACAGACAAAAAAGTGTCTTTTGGGTCGATTATGGTACAGTTTGTTCAATTGCGGCAATCTCTGGTCAATTGCAGTAGAGTTTTGATGATTGTGGAAAGATGCATTCAATTGTGATAGGGATCGGGCAATTGCAGTAAAATACAGGCAATTGCAACAAATAATAGATAACTGCGGTCAAATACAAGCAATTGTGACACAATACCAGAAGACAAAAAGATAGAAGACGACAGAATAATGGTGTGAAAGCCTGTAATCAATTGCGGTACTATTTTGTCAATTATGGAAGAATAGAAGCGATTGCAAAATAACACAGATATCGAGAAAAAGATGGATTTTTAGATTTGCAACCGTACAGACGTGGCTGATTGATTATGTCTATCATCTGCAAGAGATATTCAAGCTGTATGATTCATGTTAGGTTCACAAAAATGTACGCATCCCTTTCGTGATTCATGGTTCCCAAGCTTTCCAAAGGCGGGGGTTAGTAGCATCGTTTGCAATGATATAAACCATATATAACGAGGCTACCAATAACGAATAACTTGAAATGTAACCAATTAAATGTATAAGAAAAGAAAGGAAAACAAATGAATGCAAACCCTAAAGTGCTTGAAGCTTCTATTGTCTCTCTCTACTCCTTCCGAAACATTATTTTTGATGCTCAGTATTGGTGTGGGCAGTGTCTATGACTTGAGAAGCGTCGAGAATTTGATACTTGAAATGTGTGTGTGATCGCAAGATGGCTTGAATGCTAGAACCAAACTGATGGAGTAATGGTGCACAAGAGCTTGAAATCCTGGATCCTTCAAATAATTATGAAGGGTTTATTATATAGGAATTGGGGATGAAATGAATGGTTGAGATCAATCCCAGAGATAGGGAGATGAACGGTTGAGATTAAAAGGAACTGGAGAAGCCATCAGTAAACTCCACCTCTTCA
>MU227125.1:125770-150433 GCA_018584345.1 Thuja plicata | reverse complement strand
TACCCATGTGAACTGGAGAGATGGGTGGAGTAACCCATGTGATCTGATTGGAGTTATCTCTTTGAAGATAAATGAATATTTAATTCATTTATTTAATTAATATTTTCAACATGTGAGATAATTGAATGCTTTTTTACTTAGAATTGCTTTATTGAAAGAAATTAAATTAATTTACTTGAAATTAATTTAATTGGAAGAATTTAATTAATAAGTTTAAATATTTCAATTTAAACTATAGGAAATTGAATTTAATTAATGAATTAATGGTAATTAATCAATTAAGATTAATTAATTAAATAAAATTAATTATTTTATTAATTTTGGGAAATTGATTAGATGATTTGGGGAATGAATTTAGAGGAAATTATATGATTAATTAATGATTAAAAAACCATTAATTAATAGATGAAAATTAGTTTTTTTAATGTCAAGTCGCAAGCCTGTCCATTTTTGGGTGTCTACAATTGGTTTCAAGCAAATAAAGTACTGGTATGTAGAAAATCAAACATGGTTGTTCTGGTTTTCAATAATTTCAATTATTTTCTAGCTTATATTAATGCTTCACCATGTATCCACCATATCATGAAAATGTTTCCCATGCATCTCCCTACCAACCATATCAAAATAAAGACACTACTGGTTTTGCCCAAAATAGTCCAAATGTCTTTTCTACAATAAGTAGCCAGCAAGCTCAATATGATTACCACACACCGATCCCTACACCACCTTCTTGGAAACCAACATATGCACATCAGAAAACCCAAGAAATGTATTTTTTTCCAAGACAATATAATTATTCATAGAATCAACCTCAAAATGCTGAAAACATGAGCATAAAAGAGATAATGTCAAGCTTTCAAGAGAAAATAAAGTTTTTTGATAGGCAACGAGAGTGTAACTTGCAGAAAGAGATGGAGTTGAAAATAAAGTGGTATCAAGAATCTCTTGCGAGGGATTTGGCTACAAAAGAAGAGAAAATAAGACTATTTCTTGTTTGAGCTCAAGATCTAGAAGCTAAGTCAACTCCTTGTGTTCCTAGTTTCATACCAAGATCTTTTGAAGCAATGAATCATCCTATGAAGGTGGAGGTTTCCAAGTACGAATTCCAACATTTCAAGAAAGGTTAACTTGTCCAATCTCCAAGTAATTCTTCTACATTTCAAATTCTAAGTTTTATCAATCTTCACTCTTTGTAAGAACCTTTCCTTGAGAAGAATCAATCAACTACTCCCCAAGAACATTTTTCTCATAATGTTTTCCTGCCTCAGAAAACTCCTCAAATTCAAATAAGTCCTCTACAAAGTCACCCTCCTAGGCATACCATCATTCATCTTTACCCAAGGGGACCCATTGTGTGCCAATAAAGTTGGTTTAGTGATAAATTTGAGATGTTTAATGAGTCTAAAGAGGAGCAATTGGTTGTTTATGAACCTTTATATCAAGAGGACAATGTAAAATCATATTGGTTAGAAGAGATTGTAGAGCATAACTAACATTTACCTTGTGATAGTAAGAAAGAGAAAGACATTGAGCATCAAATTTTCACTAACTTGTTTGTTGAGTTACATAGTTATAATGGTGAAGATGAAGACCACATGCAAATATCAACAAAAAATTTAGGGTTACAATATGAAGTGACTGGTAAAATAGAGGATACTATTGTTTAGATTAGTGATCTACCTTCCTTTCTTGAAGATGATGAAAGAAGTATGGTTGTTTTAATACCAATAGCGGATTTGAAGAAGAAAGATAGTGTTAAGGATTGTGGTGGGTGGTTAGTTAAAAAAAAATCAGAACAAGAATGAAATTTTGGTTCTTGAAGAAGAACATGAACATATCCAGGTTTTGAATTTTGAATATGTTGGGTCCCATATAGTTTCTCATTAATTTGAACTTGATACCCATATAATCCTCATGCATAAGGAATAAAATATAGCAGTTCACATAAACTCTAAAGAGGGTTTCTATAAAGAAGAAATAAATTTACACATGTAGAAGAGCATGGAATATTATGAAGAAGACCTATTTTGGGATGAATAAGAAGCTTTCTTTTTTAATTTAGATTCCAAGACAACATAGTTATAAGAAATAAATCAAGAGAAGCATGAATATTGTGTTGAATCTTTTGTTCTTCCATCAAATTAGTCACCAGGCATGACTTTTATCAATCAGAAAAATTTCAAAGAGACATCTTATAAGAAAAAAGCCAATAAGGATGAATCAAAGTTTGTCTTTTCACAAGGATGTCCAGTTAGGGACTTAGCCAACTTGGAAGCCACCAAGGATTTAGACCTCATAGTTGTTTCAAAGAGAAATATAAAGCATCAAGAAGAGATGGGATGACCAATGCAACCATTTCAAGATGACCTTGTTTGGAACTACCTCAAATCGGTAAGAGATTTTTTCTACTTTCTTAAGGAGTTTCTTAGTCAGTTTTTCAAACACTTTCCTTTTTTTCATCCTTTGGAGGTTGCTCACAAGCATGAACATATTTGAAAACTAATGAGAAGGGGGGAGTTATTTAAAATAACTAGTTAATCGATTTGTTTAGATCTTTAGACTATAGTTTAGTGTTAGGTTAGATTTGTAGGTTTGTATTTTCCTCTAAGTGTTGTTTTACATAGATAATTTGTTTTCTCAAAATTTTAGTAAGTAGAATAAGAAAGGTGTTTTTTTGTCACTGATTGGAGTTCTATCATTCATAACAGTGAATTGATGTTTTCACTATCACAAATAGAAAATATCTACTCACTGGAACTATAATAAGTTATAGAAGTATGTAGGTAATGCATACATAATTATAAAGGAGTGTTTATCAAGGTTTTGTCAAAATCCTTTTGACCCTATGCTTAATAGATAAGTTCACACAACTGGTCTAGGATGCTTTGCAGGCAAGCATTTAGCAGATGTCACCAAAAGTGTTACCTAATTCTCCTTTCAGCTCAATCAGATAGAGATGGAAAAGTATTTATAGCTAAAAATCAAGATTACATATTTGATTTTTCTAAGTGTTCACTATCTCAATGTTAGCTTGCATATTGAACATAATTTGAACTTTTTAAAATTTGGGTCCCCTCCATGTCATTCCTTTCAAGACAAACATTAATATGTCATGCATATGTGTGAAACCTCATTAAACTAAGTTTAGTTGGTGCGAATGGTTCAGAGGTAAGTTCACAGGTTCAGAAGTTCAGAAGGTTCGTTGAGTTCAAATATGGCCTAGTTCAAGGCAGAGGTACAGTGGTTCGAAGTTCAGGTTCAAAGGATTAAAAAATGCAGGTTCAAGGTCAACATAAGTTTAGAGCTCGCTGGTTCAAAAATGCAGACCCATTTCAGAGGACCAAGTTCAGTTATTCAGTGATTCGAAGTTTGAATACTCAGGAATTCAGATCTAAAAAGTTCAAATTCAAAAGCACCAGCTTGTCAATTCAAAACCACAAGCTCATAATAATCCAATCTTAAATTGGAGTTTCAAATTCAAAGCTTGGAGTGCCCTGATATCTATATAGTCTATAGTACATTTGAAGGAGTAATGCTAAGAACTCTCGGTGATGAGGAATTTTCCCATGGCAGCATTGAGGAATGCCTCCAAAGTTTGAATTCGGGTTCTCATGCTACCAATATTTCTATGATATTCCTATACAGAAGAGCCTCTAAGCGGCTATGATTTTAGTACATGATCTTCACGGGCTTGATCACCTTGATCAATTGATATATATCATATTAAAAACAAAATTTGTTTTAAAGGCTCTGTGGAGTTTTGATAACACATACAAAGGTTGTCGGTATGAGCCAATTCATACTCAGCATGTCCATTACCCCCCTTATGGAGTGACGGATCGACCTGCAAAGAAGGAAACCATATGTTCGGTTAGAAAAGACTGTAGATTAAGTTTATAATCTATATAAGTGTTCAAGCCTAAGAAACCCCTTTTCTTCTCATACAAAGCCGACAAATAGTCAAATGCACAAATCATAGATGCATAGAGGAAACACATGGAGCTTAGTAATAAGGAACAGCAGTTTCGATAACATCATTACCCGAGCTCGACTTCCAGTCGACTCATAGTTCAGAAGGTTTTATACCATTCGAGCACAATGGCAGGATCGATATGGCAGGTAAAGGCCATGGACATGTACAAATGTTCAAACAGAGTGATGAGACAAACGGAGTTTAGACGAAGCTCGAGGAAACAAGGGGGCAGAATGTACAATCCCGAAGGTGAACTCAAGTTCTCAACCAGTCCCATTCAAATACATCCGCACCTTATTATGGTAAATATGCAAAGCGCAATCCAGAACAGGGGCCGATTATGGTAATGATGGTTAAAATCCTTGTCTCAAACATCAAAGAAGATGAGAAGCATTATGAGGATGTTAATAAACTGTTTGACCGTGTTCCTCATACGCTCCAAGATCGAAATTCATTGCAACCAAATAATAGATGAGCCAAAATCCAAATCAACTCTGCAGATGCCAGGATAGCACCTTTGGGTTTGGTGATTACGGGTTGAAGGTTCTTTTCAAACTGAATTTTGCCCACGAAATGGCCGGCATAGAGGAAAATAGGAGAACCGTTTGACAAAATGCCAGAAGCTTGGAAAGCTTAGGGAGCGATGTCTTTGATAAAGATCTTGAACCCGATTAGTGAAGAAAGCATAATGTCATCCAAATTAATGGAGAGAAATTTACTATGAAGGAGTTAGAAGATACCATTCTCTGTCAATGACAATGGAGCCAAAGGGTTTGGAAGCTCATATCAAAATAGCAAGGTTTGTTCAGGATATGTGCAAGAAGTTCATCGTCGCTCAATAAAGACCTTCCAGCAAAAACGTCAAATGTTCCAAAGACTTTGTGAATATCCTTCTCCATATTTATAGTGGATAGTACTTACCTAAAGTTGGGAGGAGCATCAAATATGTTTAAGACTGCAGTCTCAAGGCTCGACTTCAAACAGATAGTATGAGGACACAATACCCTCCCATGTTTTTACCTCCCTATGCAGGTTGAGTCATCGACGAATCCATATGATTGGCATGTGAAGTAAAAAACATGTTTTTGTATGAGGACTACTAAATTTAACAGCGCAGAGGGAATAACAATGGACAAATGCCAAAACTAAATGATGGTGATCGTGCATCAAAATTGGGAGGCGCTTGTGAAGTGTTTGGTAATACGCTAGTTACATCATGGGAATTACCATTCATTTCCAGCCCCTCCATCTCGAGATAGCCCCAGAGTGAAGATGTTCGAATCGGCCTCTGTTACTTTTCAAAGTATAGAATCGTGTCAAATTTGGGAAAATGGGATAGATCTATATGAGTCTAAAAGATTCCCAGATTAAGATTAAGCCTGTGTATGCTTATTGTTTGTTAGCAAGAACAAAGGTAGAATTCAGATGTGTCCTAACACAATGTTGCAGAAGGCAGAGTCTTTCTAGGAGATACTTCTACATGATGAGTACATATGCTGGCAATTGACAATGAAATGTGTAGATAAAGATCACAGGTGTTGGATGTTTCCCTTATTCAGCGATTAGGAAGTGCTATAATTTTCAAGCAACAAATATTGACACCTGTCTTCCAGTAAATAACTTGAAGTCTTCCTATTGCAATCACGGAGGTTGTGAATTTATAATAGATTTAATCTATCATTAAATCTATAATAGGAGAAAAGAAATGATTAGAGGGGCCAATACCAAACAAAGGGATTAGAAATATTAATGGTTGAAATCAAATGTTATTCAAGAATCAGTTATGCAACCGAAATGCTACGGAGATGGCCAAGTTTAAATATGTAACAGAAAGACAAATAGAGGGTTCTTCTTTGGCCCGAAAAAGTCTTTGTGCTGGGATAGAAGAGGAGAACTGGTTTTTGATTTATATATTGTAAAAGGGGAAGAAGATAAGATTTTTTATTTTCAAATGTAATTTTCTTGCAGGGATTAATGGAATTTATGTCATTTCTATGTATTTGGAGAAATGAAGAAAAATATTGAAACTTTGAAGTTAAATATTTTTCTTTCTGATTGAATCAGACTTTGAGTTGTCTTGGTTATCTTTATTTGTAGTCCTGCCAAGGTTATGTAAATGATTGCCATACAAACTTTGATTTCTATGCATTCGTCTATTGGTGAGTGAATGTTAGCGTACCTTCTTGTCTCCTGGTTAAAGACATTTCCATTGTTTAATTCATTGTAAATCAAACTGACTCAACTGTTGTGTTGCGGTTTTGTCTTTCAGCCTTGGGTTTTGGGAGTATTTTTGTGCAGGTATTTTGGGAAGACAAATATGTTTACCAACACTCAAGAAATGCTACCAAATGAATTCCAAATTCAATGCAAGTGCTTTGACAAGAAATTAGAATTATACAACTTGACATAAAAAAATTGCTTTCTTTATTCATGAATTTAAAATAATGTGTCCCGCACAAGTTGTGGGAGTAATTCATCACATGCATTATAAAAGAAAACTATACATTTAGAAAAGAAAGCATATAAAAAGATTAGGGATCCTTCATTCCCTGAATGACTAATTGCCAAGGCTGAATTGTCACCTTGTTGACATAAATGATTATGTGATGGTACAGATTTGGTAATGTGATGATCAGTTATTGCGTTTTCATTCATGTCAAGTATTGCCTTAGTGTTCTTAGTAGGTTTCCATATATGTGAGAAGAATGAACAGGTGTTTTCAAGTGGTTTTAGTGGTCACAATTGTTAAGGGAGACCTAAGAGTGTCTTTAGAGGATAATTGTATGATCGCAACAGTTGAATGTATTATTTGAGTGAGTTATGTTTGATTGAATTATGACAGGGCAACTGCTAAAATGTTCTATGACTGGCAATGAGTGATTTGATCAGTTTATCAAATCTATGATGAGTTAGGTGGCGTGATCATAGCATTGTGTTGTTGATATAGTTTTGAGTTCATGGTTTTGACCGTAACTGATTTGAATGATCGCTAAGCATGTTTTGAGGTTTTAGAAGTTCTTTTAGTGAAAGGTGACAGTGTTCTTGAGCTACTGATGGTAGATCTTCATTTGGCGATCGATGATTGAGTTGTGATGAATCATGTGTGTTACAGTTTGTTGGTGCCCAAAAATAAAGGATCGAATTTGGCCAACTGATAGGTACACACTAGTACCTCTGCAATTATAGCTTAGTTAGGCCAAGGCTCGTAGGCCTAATTCCACTTCAAATTAATAAATCCTCTATGATGCGTAACTGCGTACATAGTTAATCAAATATCATCCAAGGTGGTGAAAGGTCCTTGGAGGAAACAATACAATAACCTGATGCTCTTTAATATACAGAATTTAAACTAAATTGAATTATCATTAAAAACCTTGATTTTAATAAATGCTCTGAAAATTGATTAAATATCAAAGAACTACAGAATATGAATCAAAAGACCATGTTCAAATAATAAGACCAGTGCCTACTGAAAGTATGGGTTATAGAGTCAGAAAAATCCATTCCTACGTACAATCAAAGACGATTTAAAAAACATCACCTCACAAGATTCCGCTTGAAATACAATTCAAATTAATAAATAGGATCAATCTTATCGAATTTAACTCAAATTAGGAAACTGACAAGAACAACACAAGGTGCTTAGATCTTACAATTGATATTTGAACCACATATATTAAATTTGAATTATACAATCAGGGAATATAACACAGTGAGGCACTCTAATACACAGAGTATCTGAAAGACTAACTAAAAAATCAATAACAATATAATCATAAACATTAGAGTAACACTTATCTGAAAATTTTTACATAATGATTCACATCCCTCCCAAAATATTATATGTAATGTTTTTTGTTTATTTGACTCAATATTTATATGTTTTTCAAAGGTTCTCATGAAATGACATACCCTTTCATAAATACCTAATCTGAAACTAACCCTAAATAATTTACAACAAATTAACCATATTTACATTTCCCGTATTTACAAATAAACATTTCCCATATTTACAAATAATGAAATGTGTGTTTGTCAATTACTCAGATAATATGCTTGGTTATCAAAATCTCCTACACACCAAATCAAAAATCAGATAACTTTAAAATAAACTTTTAACCTAGGGCTCACTATAATTTAATAACACTTTCAAATCTTTACAATGATCCCTATGTCAAATATAAGTTTAATCATATCCAATAGTTTATTTTAAAAATCTAGAATATATCAAAAATAAAATATCACATGGTATAACATGAAAATATATGTTGCAATGTATATAAATATTTCTCTCATAAAATAAGCAAAGTACCAATAATATTTATAGTTATTATCTAAGATACCCTCTTAAAATATTTTTCAAAAATATTATTTGCCTCACACAAATAAATATGTTCCTAAAATCTAGGGTACAATAATTATAAACATTATAATTCACCCTAAAAAATAAAAAGGCAATACTTACCCTAAAATAATAATTCAAATAATATACATAGGGTAATATTATTAATATTTAAGAAGAAGATAACTTTTAAAGGTAACCCTAAAATTATGTAATTTACCTTAATAAATATTTTCAAAATAACCAAGGTAAAAAAAGAATTCATTAATCAAAGTATATTTATGTATCTTTATAAATCAAATTAAAAGCATAGAAGTATATGCATAAATCACCACAGTAAATATTTTCAATAAGCATATAAGGTGAAATATACATTTCAAAAAATAATAAGAGAAAAAAGACACTCAACTACACTTATTTACCCTAATAAAATATTTCACATTAGTAATCTAGGGTAACTTTAAATAATACTTTAATAAAAATCTAAATCACATCTTTGATGTAAAATCCTTTTAGAAGCACATAAGATAAAAAGAAATGTGATAATATGATTTTCACTAACACACAACTCAATGAAAACATATAGACTAATTGGTTAGAGGGGGGATGGGTAGGTAGGTAGGAAAAAAGGGTTGGCTTGAGAGGTTGAGTGTTCAACTCCTGATCTCCGCCCTTTTGTCCTATATACCTATTATTCCCTTTTTCTTTTTATTTATTTTATTTCAAGAATATTTATGCATTTAACCCATTAAAACATATTATTAAATTTTTTTCTTATAAATATGAAAAAAGGATAATATTTAGGCCTTTTTAATTATTTAATTAAATTTCAAAATAGGGAAATTTTTATGAAAATGAAAATAAATATTATACTTCCTTGATATTTCACATATTGAGGGCCTAAATTTTCAGGTGCCATCAGTGGCTCTTATTGGGGACGTGCATTCATGCCTGGATGCAGTGAGAGCCCAGTTATCTCTGGAGAAGCATACCATAGTAAGAAAAAGATCACAAATTTTAGGAATAAAGTACAAGTTTAGAGAATACTTCATGTTTCAAGAGAAGAAAGGTTCCAAGTACTAACCATGGGTTGGGAACTCCTGAATGTTTTCATCAGTGTCCTATAAATGGTAAGAATTTTCACCTGCTTTTGAGATGACCATGTAAGGTCCTAACCATAATGCATCAAACGTACCATGCTTTCCTTTATCTTGGTCTCTTGCATTCCATTTCAGTACCCAATCACCTTCTCTGAAAGACCTATTTGACACTTTCTTGTCATGAAGAGTCTTAACTTGTCATTGTTTTTGAAGGTTTCTTTCTTGTGCTTATGTCCTCTTCTCATCTAACTCTACTAAATGGATCAACCGATCTTCCATAAAGTTTATGTCTTCGAGCTTTTCTTCTTGAATGAATCTATAAACTGGCAATAGATTATTTAATGGTAACCTTGCTTGTTTCCCATAAACCAGCTCATAAGGAGCGAAACCTGTCGATCTTTTTATTATCACCCTATCTGCCCATAAAGCCAAGCTTAGTTTTAAATCCTGTGCTTTCTTATTATTGCTCAACATTCTCCTAATGATCTTTATTATATTTTTATTGCTTGATTTTTCTTGGCCATTTCCTTGTGGGTAGTATGGGGAAGATTATGATAAGTTGATACCATACTTATTGCAAAATTCTGAAAATTCCTTAGACCTGAAACACATTCCATTATCGCAAAGGATCATGAAAGGTACTCCAAATCTAGTAAGTATTTTCTCTATCAAAAACTTGATGACTACCTTACTTGTAGGTATAGCCTCAACCCATTTTTAAAAATAATCTGTTACCACTAATATCCATTTATGACCTCCACTTGAAGCATCTAAAATTTCTCCAATAAAGTTTATTCCCCGCATTTTAAAAGGCTCTTTAGTTTGTAAAGGAATAAGGGGTAATGCACCATTGTATTTCAGTTTTCCCGAGAACTTCTTACAAGATTCACACTTCTTAACATATTCATACTAGTCCTTGAATACATGAGGCCAATAGTACCATGCTTGCAATATCTTATGAGTTGTTTTCTTAGCCGAAAAGTGACCACCACATACCCCATCATGTAACTCTTTTATAACTGACTTGGCCTGACAGACATCTAAAAAAAATAAAAGGATACCATCATTGCTCTTCCAATACATATCTCCTTGAATCAGTACATACCTTGATGCTTGCAATTTTATAGTTCTTTTCTGATTATCACTTAAACCTTCTTGACATTTCATATGCTTTAAGAAGTAAACTATGTCTGTGTACCATGGACAACATTCAATGCTAGTTCCTGAATTTTCCAAATCCACTTGGTTTATTTGGGTTGCATCTAAATTTGTTTCTGCCATGAGTTTTTCCAACCCTTGTCCTCTTATTAACTTAGTGATTTGAATCTCAATATCAAATTCTTGAACTTGATTAATCTATTGGCATCTTCTACCTGTGACTTTTGATTGCCTCAATATGTCTTTAGTTGCTACATTAGGTACGCATGCCACAATCTTAGCTCCAACCAGATAAGGCCTGAATGACTTTACTACCTTTACTAATGCATAGGCATGTTTCTCATGTATATCATAGTTTAACTCAAAGGCTTGTAAAGTCTTACTGAAGAAGGCTATCGGTTGCTCATACCCTTCATCATTTTTTTTGTAACAGAACAGCTGCAATGGTGTGAAAGGAAGCAAAAGAGAATAATTGAAATGGTTTTGAGAAATTAGGGGATCTCAAAACCATATCTTCCTTGATTTATTTCTTAATGTTATAAAAATCCTCTAAGGCCTCATCTTTCCATTTTAGAACTATGTTCTTCTTTAACATCTTTGTAATAGGTTTTACAATTTCTAAAAAAATTGAGACAAGCCTTCTCACAAAGTTGATTTGTCCAAAGAAAGATTGAATCGCCTTAACATTTTTAGGAATCTGGATCTTATCAATTGCTTCAATCCTTTCTAGATCTATTTTCACTCCATATCTAGATACGATATGTCCAAGAATTTTACCTTTAGTTACCCCAAAATGACATTTCTTTGGGTTTAAGGATATCCCATACTCAAGGGCTCTTTTTAAGATTTGTTCTAAATGCTTGCAATGGTCTTCTGGCCTTTTGCAATAAGCTATGATGTCATCTTGATATATTTCCATAATAACATCAATGAAATCCTCAAATGCCACATCCATGGCTCTCTGAAATGTAGCCCTGACATTCGTAAGTCCAAAAGGCATCCTCGCATAAACATGTGTACCCCATGGTGTGGTGAATGTCATTTTATATTGCTCTTCATCTTTAACCTTCACTTGATTTTATCCAAAGAACTCATCCATCATGGATAAAAACTCATTACCAGTGATTTTTTGTAATAATGATTCCATGTTAGGTAATGCATAATTGTCTTTTAATGAAGATATGTTTAAGTTCCTGAAATCTACACAAAGTCTGATATCTCCATTTTTCTTCCTAACAGGTACCAGATTTGAAACCCAAGTAGAGTGCCTAATTGGCTTTATGATGTCGGCATCTCTCATCTTTATTAATTCCCCCTTCATCATTTTTTTCTAGAGAAATCAATCCCTATGTCACAATATCCATAATTTTATCTTCTCGAGTTTGCTCCTCGTGTTCAAATATATCAATGTTCCTTGAATCAAAATACGGGCTTTTGTTTCCATTCTCACTAATAGGACTATTTTGACTTGAATTCAGAAATTGCTCACAAGCCAATTCTCGTTCATCCCTACTGGGCTGTGTTGTATTCGGTACATACAACATTTTTGAATTTCTACTTCTTTTGATTGGTTCTAACTCAAAAAAGGTATTATTCTTTAGGGATCTTCTCCCTAACATAAGTTTCTCTCAATATTTCTTTGAGGTTTAAATTTAGAGTTGCCACTTCACTTTCTGTGAAGAAATAACTGTCTGAGTCCTCTCTCTCCTAGTAGATTCTTACTAAACTTCACAACCATAACCAAAGATTCTACAAATATCTTTCACAGATAGCTCCCCAGTAGAGTCGCCAATTTGTTGGTGCCCAAAAATGAAGCATCAGATTTGGCCAACTAATAGGTACACACTAGTACCTCTGCAATTTTGGCTTAGTTAGGCCAAGGCTGGTAGGCCTAATTCCACTTCAAATTAATCAATCCTTTATGATGCGTTACTGTGTACACAGATAATCAAATCTCCTCCAAGGTGGTCAAAGGTCCTTGGAGGTAATAGTACAATAACCTGATGCTCTTTAATATACAAAATCTAAACTAAATTGAATTATCCTTAAAAACCCTAATTTTAATAAATGCTCTAAAAATTGATTAAATATCAAAGAACTACATAATATGAATCAAAATACCATGTTCAAATAATAAGACCAGTGCCTACTGAAAGTATGGGTTATAGAGTCATAAAAATCTAGTCATAATAAGACCAGTGCCTACAATCAAAGATTATTTTTAAAAAACTTGCTTTCAATAAAACAAGATCATCACCTCATAGGCTTCCGCTTGAAATACAATTCAAATTAATAAAAATGATCAATCTTAATAAATTTAACTCAAATTAGGAGACCGACAAGAACAACAGAAGACACTTAGATCTTACAATTGATATTTGAACCACGTATATTAAATTTGAATTATACAATCAGGGAATATAACACAGTGAGGCACTCTAATAAACAGAGTATCTGAAAGACTAACTTAAAATCAATAACAATATAATCATAAATAATAGACTAACACTTATCTAAAAAATTCAGACATAATGATTCATATCTGAAGTAATATCCTTTCTCTTCTAGAATTGTCCCTCCCAAAATCTTATATGTAATGTTTTTTGTTTAGTCGACTGAATATTTATATGTTTTTCAAAGGTTCTTCTGAAAGGACATACCCTTTCTTAAATACCTAATCTGAAACTAACCCTAAATAATTTACAACAAATTAACTATATAAATGGTTTGACGGAATAAACATTTCCCGTATTTACAGATAATGAAAAATGTGTTTGTCAATTCCTTGGATAAAATGCCTGGTTATCAAAATCTCCTACACACCAAATCAAAAATCAGATAACTTTAAAATAAAATTTTAACCTAGGGCTCACTATAGTTTAATAACACTTTCTGATTTTTACAATGATCCCTATGTCAAATATAAGTTTAATAATATCCAATAGTTTATTTTAAAAAATCAATAATATATCAAAAATAAAATCACATGATATAACATGAAAATATATGTTGCAATGTATATAAATATTTCTCTCATAAAATAAGCAAAGTACCAATAATATTTATAGTTATTATCTAAGGTACCCTCTTAAAATATTTTTCAAAAATATTATTTGCCTCACACAAATAAATATGTTCCTAAAATCTAGGGTACAATAATTATAAACATTAAAATTCACCCTAGAAAATAAAAAGGCAATACTTACCCTAAAATGATAATTCAAATAATATACATAGGGTAATATTATTAATATTTAAGAAGAAGATAAATTTTAAAGGTAACCCTAAAATTATGCAATTTACGATAATAAATATTTTCAAAATAACCAAGGTAAAAAAAGAATACATTAATCAAAGTATATTTATGTATCTTTATAAATCAAATTAAAAGCATAGAAGTATATGCATAAATCACCACAGTAAATATTTTCAATAAGCATATAAGGTGAAATATACATTTCAAAAAATAATAAGAGAAAAAAGACACTCAACTACACTTATTTACCCTAATAAGATATTTCACATTAGTAATCTAGGGTAACTTTAAATAATGCTTTAATGAAAATCTAAATCACATCTTTGATGTAAAATCCTTTTAGAAGAACCTAAGATAAAAATAAATGTGGTAATATGATTTTCACTAACACACAACTCGAAGAAAACATACAGACTAACTGGTTAGAGGGAGAATGGGTAAGCTTCCCTTTTGTCCTATATACCTATTATTCCATTTTTATTTTTATTTATTTTATTTCAAGAATATTTATGCATTTAACCCATTAAAACATAATATTGAATTTTTTTCTTATAAATATTAAAACAAGATAATGATGATTATTTAGGCCTTTTTAATTGTTTAATTAAATTTCAAAATAGGGAAATATTTATGAAAATGAAAATAAATATTATACTTCCCTGATATTTCACATATTGAGGGCCTAAATTTTTAGGTGACATCACAGTTCTCATGTTGATGTGTCCCAATTCATTTTTGGTGCTATGTTGGATTTGCATTGATCAAGGTAGGCATTTTATTAAGATGTAGGCTTAGTTGGTTAAAACGTGTTTGACTATTCTTGATAAAATTAATTGTATAAGTCTATCATGTGGCCGAATTGTTTGGTAGAGAAGTTTGTTATATTGGGATGTGTGTTTTGGTGTGATCTCTCTAAGCACAAAGATTGAAAGGTGATTTCAAATGTGTTAGTTGATATTTAGGGTAGTGGCCACCTTAGGGATTCAGTAGTGATATTTATATCATCAAATCAAAGATTTGTGTGTGTAGATCATGGATGTGAAGGTGCGATCAAGCCACACTATTACAGATTAATCTGATGAGTGAATGAATGTATTATATAGGATATGTTGAAGCAAAGAAGTTTCTATTATCCAGATCAAAATACCCTAACATGTTTCTTATTCTAAATCGCTTAACCGGGTAGATCCTAACGGATCTTATTGGTAAATCTCTTAATAGAGTAGCTCATTAACTTGAGTTTGAAATCTCCTAACAGAGTTACTCCTAATAGGGTAAAGCTCCTAATAGGGCTAGAGGGATATCTCTTAACTGGGTGGCACCTAACAATGTCTTTTTAAACTCCTAACAGGGTAAGCTCCTAATAGGGTGTACTTCAGAAGAGTACTTTATTTGTGGGTATTCATTCCCACCGTGGTTTTCACCCATTTGGGTTTCCACATGAATATCTTTGTGTTATGCATTGCATGATTTTTGGTGGCTATTTTTATTAATTAAGTTTCATTTTCTTATCTATCTAAAACTTGTGAATGTTGTTTTTGAGATAAAGAGGAGAAAATATGAAGATATCTTAGATAACTGATTCACCCCCACTCTTAGTTATCTTGGACTCTTAGGAATAACAATTTGTATCAGAGCCTTGGTCCTCTTTGTGGTGAAGCTTAACAGCTTGAGGTCAAGTTTTGAGAATGATGATGAAGGAAGGTCCTAAATTCACAAGGGAGAACTACTCGGTATGGAGTGGTAGAATGAAGCTTTATGTAAAAGATATGGGCAACCAGTATTGGAATCATGTTTTTAATTGGTATGTTAATCCAACTAGTACTCTCAATGTAGATCAACTAAGGGAACATAAAGATAATACTACAACTATGGAAGCCATTGTAATTACATTAATTGATGCAGAGTTTGTCGATATCCAAGATCTTGAAACCACCTATGATATGTGGGAAAAATTAAATTTAGTGTATAGTGGTCACAAAAAAGTGTAGAAAGATAAGGTTGATAGCCTGAAAGGAAAGTTTTATGACATGAGGATGGTAGAAGGCCAAAAATATTGAGAAGTATGGTAAGAGAATCAAAGAAGTGGTTGTTTCCATTAAAATTATTGGTGGAACCATTGAAGATGATCATGCGGTAAGTAAATTATTGAGAACCTTGTTACCTCTTTGTGCTATTAGGATTTATGCTATTCAGGAGTTAAGATCTTTAGAAACTAGAGTTTTTACTCTTAATGCATTGTGTTGGTTATATTCCTTGTTTTTGAAATTTACCCTGAAATTTTCAAAAGTTTCTGATATTCCTATGCCCATAAGGTAAAGATCCATGTTGGAAACTATTTACATATCTTTTCAATTGGTGTTTTTGTTCAAAACCTAGTTCAAGATGTCAAAAACCCTAAGCAAAAGGTTAATTTTGTCCAAAAAGGCAGAAAAACCCTAAATGCTCAGTCCAAGTTCTATTTCGGTGTTACCTTTTTCATATTTTAAGTCAGAACTTATTTACATGTGCTTTATGTTGTCACTAAGTCTCATTAGAAAAATAGAATATTCCTTATGGTCTCGAGACTTAGCGGAAAGATTTGGTCACGTTATCTCTTAATGAAACAGAATATGCCAAAATAGATATGAGACTTAACACAGACTGTTCATCTTAGAAAAGATCCAACGACAATCGCTTTGTCTCTTGATAAAAGTAGGGTTAGCTATTTCATTTGGCGACTTTGAGTTTACTCAGTCGCGTTGTCTCTTAATGTAACCCGGGGTTATTTTTTAACTTCATAAGTTGAAACAAACAATGTTGTCGGGAAGTCTCATGATTATAACTATGGTTCATAAATTATTAAGCGACATGGAGAAATAATGGTCGCCAAGTCTCTGGATAAACTAAGGGCTTTTATATGTGTTTAAGTAAAGGTGTTGTCATATAGTCTCATGAGAGATGGTGAGTTAAGTTGAATATTAAGAGACACAGTGACAACCATCTGATAAAGAAAGATCTAATGTTGGTCATGAGGTCACTTAATAAAGTTGAAAATTCATATTTAATCAAGCGATTAAGAGACTAATGTGTTTAGTCATGGGGTCACTTGATTAAACAAGAGTTAATAAATTTATCCAGCAACATAGAGATATCATAGTCACTGAGTCTCCAGATATAACCAAAGATAAAAGATAGTTAAGAAAAGTTCTTTGTCACGTGGTCTCCATAAGATAAAAGGTTAAGTTAATATATCATGAGACATTGCGACAACCATGGATCAAATAATTAATCTGACGGTAGTCACTGAGTCTCCTAAAGAAACTGCAGTTAGTCAAAATATTAAGTGACAACGAGATTACTCATTCGCCGAGTCGCTAAAAATGAATCAAAGTTAAAAGTGGACTTTTCAGCGGCGCCATTATGAACAGTTGTTAACCAAATAGATTTTAAGGATTATGACAGATGGAAAAGAAGGTGTAGTATGAGTTAATGCAGCCAATCAAATTTGATTTCATTTATATTTTAAATTTTATAAGGTTTTTTATGCAAAATCACTCATTAGGAATTGATTATCTAACAGTTTGAATGCCACGGCTGATACCAGAAATTGATGTCACAATATGTGAAGCTCATGGTGAAGTGATGGAATTACCATCCAAAAGTGACAATCCATATTCAATTAGCAATTATAAGTATACTTGTCCGTTATCATTTCATTTTTACCAAGCTTCTATTTCTCAGAGCGAAGAGTTTACAGAGTTTTTAGTGTTTTTCAGAGAAATTGAGATTCCTAGTAGAAAATGATTCTAAAGGTGATTGCCTGATTTAGAATTCAGTAAAGGTTACAGTTGACAGTGTTCTAGAGCTCAGAGCTGTAGAATTCAAGATAATTTACAATTGTGGTGAGGGTTTGATAGTATTTGTTTCAATATCGGTATTTAGGGTTGTGATTAGAACAGAACAAAAGTATGAGTCAATCCCATAGTATGGAATCTACCAGTAGGAGAAGTGAAGATGTTGAAGTTGATTCAAAAGGGAAAATGAACTACTCAAATGAGTTCATCACTATGCTTCTCAGTTCTAGTCAAAATCGAAAGGTTAGTGTAGATGTTTTGATTGATGATATGTCATTTGTTAGAGATGCAAAAACACCAGGGTCATTAGGGTATTCACTTTTCAACTACTTTTTTAACAATAGTGATGGACCCATGCCTATCTCAAACCCTTGGACCTGTGGTTTAGCCAAATGTGGCCCTACATAGACATATTGATACAAAGGGGTTCATTCTAAGTGCAAAGAAGTTGCTTACACCCACCATCCCTTACACAAAGGAACATGAAGAATGTATGGAAGAGGATTTGATCATAAACATCTTAGAGGATGAAGAGGTGCATAAGAGAGAAACTAAATTCAATGAACTTATGGACTTGGAGAGATAGGTGAGGAGAAAGGGAATGAGTTATGGAGGGTTCTACCCTGATTTTCCTTATCTTAAAAGGCTAAGTGCAATGATTGAGAACCACACACTTTTGTGTAATCAGCTGGAAGAAGCACTAGTGGTACTAGAAAAGGTCCATAAGGGGAATTTAGAGTCTGAGTATGATGATGAAAGTGATAAATTTTTTCCTTCTCCCAGAGCTTACCTAGATTACCAAGAAGTGCCATTAAAGATTGCAGCAGAAGGGCAAGATTATGTTGTTGACCTAACATAGGTCCCAGAAAAAGAAGTGACAAATGATCCCCCACTTAAAAAATAGAAGACAGAAGCATGGGAGCCTTCTAAGAATGGGAGAACTGATAGGATTGGAGCCCTAATAACTATGAATAGGCCCTATGATCATCAACTAAGAAAGCAGATAAGGGCAGGGAAGAAATTGTAGAAAGATGCCGAGGAAGAGGAGGAATTACCCTTTAGGTCTTTTGCTGATCAGAGATTATTGCATCAGGAGGAGTTCCTCAAAGATGATAGTTTCATAAAGACAACGGAATTCAAGGATTTCCTTATTTGGAATAAGCAGCAGCAAGTTGGGAAGTAGTTGCAAATGGAAGGAGGTGATCCAGTTACTGAAGAATCCTTGCAAACATTATAGGAGTATGATTCTGAATCTGAGGAAATAACACTAGAGAAAGCTAGAGAACTAGTTAGGGCCAATGGTATGTTACTTATGGAAGGCTAGGACTTATCCTTGACCTTTGTTATAGATCACATTAGAAGACAACCTAACATCAAATTGTCATTAGAAACTCAGGTTGGAAACATGATAAGAGGGTTTGGCTATAACCCCAAATCTCAAGCGCTTGCATTGTGGAGCTTAGCTCCCAAAGATCAAAGGCCATCTATTCCCAACATTCAAGAGAAGATGGAGGGAAAAAAAATCATATGGACACTTGATAACATAGGGGACTTAGAGATAGCCTAATTGATGACTCATTTTTCTCACCTAAATGAGGCAACGACAACTCAATTGTCAGATAAATTATAGAAGCTCACTAGTGATACTCGTGATATTGTCAAAGATAGAGAGTTGGCTATAATAAAGATCAAAGAACAAGCTAAGCTCATAGATGAGCTTACTAGATAGTTGATGGATATAACAGAGCCTGACCCTATTGAGTCTAAAGAGGTTAAACACATAAAAGTCCAAACAAAGGATGCAGGGGAGATACCTATTGGAACAAAGCCAGAGATCACAAAGCCTAATAATGATGTTTTGGAGGCTCTGACTTTAATTTTGCAGCGCAGAATTGATATCATCAAGGACAAGATAGATATAGTATATGAGGCTTATAATAGATTGTCTAGGTTACAAGTTGAGGTAGCAAGTTTTTTTTACCATTTTGGGTCCTTATTATGCAACTTGGTCTAGTAGAACATCTCTTTTTGAAAGATTAGCATCAGTACAACCATTGAGATCAGATGTGCCAGAAATAGTAGTCATGGTTGGTACAGAGATAGAGCAGATTGGGGACACTTTATCCTTTTTCAAGGGTATAGACAATCAAATTGATACTAATTTGAAGATGTTTGAAATAAATTATAATAGATTTGTTCCCCTATTAGAGAAGAGGATGATCAAGTCAAACCATTAGGGTTATGGATATCAGAGTTTGATAGTGTACTCCCCAACAAAGACATTTATGTATCAGATAAGGAAGAATTGGATATGGAAAAAAGGTTCCATGCACTTTTGGATGAGGCAATTAAGGTAGAAATGGACTGCAATAAATTCATATAAGATATTAAAAGCATAACATATGCTAGGTGGGACAAGCAAAAGACTCAATTGGAAAGTATTCAGAATTTTGATTGGCCAAAGGAGGAGGATGTGACTGCATGGGACATTCTGACAAAGCCCGAGAAGAAGAAGCCAGTTACAATGGATTTAGATATCATGGATGAAGAATAAAGGACACCTAGCACCTACGTAGCACACACAAAAGACAATGATGCTAACATCTACAAGAAGACAGAGTTCAAATCAGATTTTATTCTCTAGTTTTGTCTTCCCACCGCTTGGAGTCTTTTTGTCTTTTGTCTTTTTCCTTGTTTTTAGGGTTAGGTCTCCAAATCATCTGAATCTTGTTGCATCCTTCTCTTAAGGATTCCATGATGATTTGAGACCTATATATATATATATATATATATGTATTTTGTAACCTTTTTTAAAGAGGTTGGAAGATTTAATAGAATTACAAGGTAGACTAAAATTTGTGTCTAAACTTTGTACTACTTGTCTATCTGAATGTAATTGAAGCTTTTGAGATATTAATATAATTATATTGCAATCTGTTTTCTACATCTAAATTGTCTCTTTACATTTTTTCTATTGTTCTTGTATGTTTATCTGTAAGGCATTTAAGCATACTAATCACAAGGTGGTTATGCACTTACTTGTAAGTTCCTTCAAGGAAGGATTAAAAGGTTTCAAGTAACCTAGGGAACATAGCATAAGTTTAAGGATTGGATGATAAAATTGTACAGAGAGGATAGTCTACAAGGTATTCTATCTTTGTTTCAAGTGTTATATTGATCACCTCACTATGGATTTTCACAAGATATTGACTCATAGCCCTAGGATTAGGAAATGGGTCTTATATTATTAGTAATTGATTCAAAATCCAATACTTTCAATTTACTTAATCATACACAATATAGAATAGATAATTCCATTCAAGTGATTGTATTCATTGGATACAGTTTAATTTGTTGATTCTTTGAAGAGAGGATCATTAGGTTACCCCTCCTAATATCAAAAGGAAGAAGGATGAATATCCTTAAAACACTACTATTTTTTGTTATTATCTCAATAGCTTTCATGGTTAAACTCTATGTTAAGTTACTTTCAGTTTTATGCAGATAATACAGTAAACAAACAGCAAGTCAGTCTCCACATTTACTAATACTATAAGACAATCATCTTATATAGGTAATACCTGCCTGGGTGTTGTGGAATCCAAAAAGAAGGAGGTGATAATAAGGATCCCTAGATATTATCGTAAACCCTAATCAATCAGATTTTTCTCTTGCTTGAGTCATTATTTTTCAAACATTGGGAGTCATAGAGTTAATCAAGTATTCAAGCATCCTTTTAAGGTTCAGCAAGAAAAAACCCTAACAAATTGGCAACTCTGCTGGGGAATAGAGATTGTAAGATCTTAGTAAATGCATTCACAAACTTTAAGGTTTTAGAAGACACTATATTTATAGTTAATAGTTTCCTAAAGTCATTCTAATAGTATTCATTACTCCCAAGTTTGGGTGACAACTCTAAATTCAAATCTTTGTGATCAGTAACAAGTTAGGTAAATATCTTTTAGAATGAATACTAAGTCTAAAATGAGAAATAATCCAAAAATTTCATTGGATGGTGGAATTCCATCATCCTCAAGAATGGATATGTCTTGGAGGAAGAAAAGAAACCAAGTTAATATTGATGAAACTCCTCCAAGGGGAAAAGAAAGTAATACTAGAAGGGAGGAAGATAGCAATCAGTCTAATCATGATGGTAATACTTCAGAATTTGAAGAAGCTACAGAGAAGGGATGAGAAACACTTGTAACCACCTCCACTTCTAGTGAAAGAGAAGGAACAACTACAATTAGTTTAGATTCTAAGGAGGTTCCTTCTGATAAACTTGTTGAGGAAGAAAGACTCATCATGAAACATCTTCCCCTTATTCAGCAGATGAAAAGGGAAAGAGAACTGAGAAAGAAAAAGCATGATCATAAGAATATTGACAAAGTTAGAAGAAGATCCTCAAGAAATCAAACTAAAATAAATACATAGAGGTTTCAAAAGAGCCATAAAATACCCACTACTCATAATGCTTCTAGTTCACAAAATGTTAGGGATAGAGGTAAACAAAAAGTCACTGAAAACAAAGTTGAAAAGCCAAAGGTTTAGAGGCCCTTAACAGAGAAAATGTCCAAGTTGGATACTGATCTTGAAAGACTAAGAATAGAAAAATAAACCATGGAAAAAATGCTAGAAAAAGCTAAGGTAGAAGCTGCAACAATAAAGATGAAAAGGAAAATAGACTTTTTGCAGTCTTCCAAATATTCCTATGTTGGAAATGAGACCACAACATCTTCTAAAGCAAAGGCTACTACCTTCAAAGAGCCTGATAACTTCCAAAAGAAACCATTGCATCCTGAAAGGTATAAGAAATTTAATTTTATTGGTATTCCTGGATACCCAAATGCATTTCCAAAAGATGTAGGTGATATTGGAGAAAAGCTCCCAAAGTTTTCAAGTAATAATATTATCTCTTGTGAAATACATTTAAGAAGTTCATTGACTTTGTTGATGATTTGAATATCACTCATGAAGATGTGTTGATGAATATTTTTGTTTAGTCTCTAGTGGAGGATGCTAGAGAATGGTTTAGAGGTCTTTATAATGGCTCTTTTGATTCCATGGATGAATTAGTTGAGTTGTTTAAGGACCAATATGGTGATAAGAAAAACAAAGGGTTCTTACTGAATGAGTTCAATGCATCAAAAAGGAATATAATGAATAGGTCACCGAGTTTAATACCATATTTCAAAGAGCTATGCATAAATTGTTTCAAAAGATAAGAATAGATGAAGAGGTATGTTTAGAAACCTATTTAAATGCATTTGATTCTAAAATGGGTTATTCTCTTAGGGATAAAAATCCTAGAACTCTCACGGATGCCTACAAGATAGTAGTAAATATTGAAATAAACAGAAGGGTATCTGGTAAACTAAATAGGAGAGATGATTCAAGGTTTAGTAGGAGTAACCTAAAGGAACCAGAATACAAAGAGTATAGGGATCCTCAAAATATTAGGCCTTCCTACAATAATACTTACAATCCTCAAAATAGAATGCAAAATCATCCTTATGGAACCCAGTTCAAGGATGGAAAGCCTATTGCTCAACCTAGAAAGGAAAAAATTGAGAACAGAACTCCAGACCCTTTGAATAAAAATGTTGTCCATTTGTGTAATGATGACTTATGGTGTGAAGCTTGTGAAGCCCCACATAACCCTGATTTTTGCATTGTTTCATTAGATTTGAAAGAAAATTAAGAAAAAGGGAATTATGAAATTAAACAATGTGATTATAATATGAAAAATGCCTATTCATGTCATGATATAGACTCGGATAATGAAAATGAAAATCATGATTCATATAGTTCACAAGGAAATGTAGAATACAGTCATCAATAAGTTTTATCAGATAGTGAAGTAGAAGAAATTGATGACCACATAATATGTTATGCACAAAATAATCAAGACATTCCATTGGTTAGAAAGGCTTCAGATGAAGAAAAGGCAAGAATTACTACAGATTTAGTGAACAAAGCTAGAAGCAATTATCACCTAAGAAATAGAGTAGTTGGTGGTACTGGTAGTCAACCATCTGGTGTCTTTATAAAATAAAATAAAATAGACACTAAATATATACAAAAGAAAGATGGACCTGGGGAAAATGTAAATAAACGTAAGGTCAAGGTTATAACTAAAGTCATAGAGCCTATTGTTGTACAAGAAGGGAAAGCAAGGATAAAAGAAATAAGTACTTATACTCTTAAGATAGAAAACAAAAAATCCAAAAAAGAAGAACCAACTCTGAACATACAGATTGAGGAAAATAATATTATTGCTGAAAAACCAAAATCCTTAGATGTAAAGTGTACTTCAGTAGACATGGGATACTGTTTGTCTCAAATGACTATAAAGGTCCCATTTTTAGAAATGATGAGGATCAAGGAACATAAAGAAAAGGTTCTATCGTATTTGAACAGTGTGCCTACAGTGAAAGTTCAAAATCCAGAAAATATTAATGAGAGACCAAAAAACAAAGGGAAGGAAGCTGAAGTGATGATTTCTGAGATTCCTTAGATTTTCCTAAACACAACTACTTCTCCTAAGGTTATAGACCCATTTTTTCCAACATTGTTAATAAATGGAAGCATTCTTAAAAAATGTATGATTGATTCAGGAGCATCAAACACTGTCATGCCAGTAGAGATTATGAGGTCTATGGGATTACAAGTGGACACTCATCACGGGAGATGTCAAGCAATGGATTCTAGGGAAGTCCCAATTATTGGTACTATTGAAGCCATTCCCTATAAATTAGTAGTGTGTCCTGATGTGATTTTAACTATGAATGTTCTTGTTGTTGATATACCACCACATTATGGTATGCTACTATCTAGAAAGTGGAGTGTGTATGCAATGAAACCTAACCTATTGGGAGCATGCTCAGACATGCAAACATTAGAGATAAACATTAAATAACAACATCATACATATCTAAAGCATACTATTAAATAACAAGTAGAGATTCATCACAACCTCCGATGAGCCAAACAAGTGC
>MU227125.1:55266-82197 GCA_018584345.1 Thuja plicata | reverse complement strand
GAGATGAGGAGCTAGCAAATTGATTTTGAGTATGAGATATAGGATGGCTCTGCTACATTTTCAGGCTCACTAATTCATTTCCAAAGCTTTGCAGCAAGCTTTCAATTTTTTGTTGACTATCTTTTATACTCTGCAATTCATTAGGAGGAGTTATAGGCATGATCTCCTCACTTTTTTAAGATGGCAATGGAGCTAATGGTGGAGTAATTAATGGCATATTGGGCTGGATATTTGGAAAGTAAGGAACAGGTGGCCTAGGAGCTATCTTTCCTTCCTGAATGAGACTATTCTCTGCCCTAATTGCAATATCATAAGCTTGGGGTAAAGAATTTCCTCCCATAGACTGGATCATTACTAAAATATCACTATTTAAGCTTTTGAGGAAGTATAGAAAAGCATATTCGGCAGAGGGTCTTACCATGGCAGGGATTCTATCCAAGTTTTCTGGAATTTGAGGTTGAAATCACTTAACTCTTCCTGAGGAGCCCTTTTGATAGTAGTTAATTGCTCGACTAAAGATAAATTATCAGATTTATCTTTAAAAAAGTTAGAAAGCCTATCTCCAAAAACATCCCAAGTAGCAATAGAATTAACTGGAAGATTTCTAAACCAGTAAAGAGCTTGACCTTTAAGTGATGCAGCCAACAGCTTCATAGCCACATCTTCTTCTATAACATGATGGACATTGCACAAGGATGCAATATCTCTGATGTGCTCAATAGATGTCACTTGTCCTTCTCCAGTAAAAGATGGCAAGCCTTTCAAGGCAGCCAATGGTATATTATTGTGATTTGTAATGTGAAGAGGACTACCTTGATCAAAAGGAACAAAGGGTAGATTCCTTTCCATTCCCACTATTGGTGGTATTTGCTACTAAATAGCAGGTACAATAGGAGTATAAGTATGCTAAACTGCCTTCCTTTGGTAAGTCTTCAAATTATGAGGATTTGCTGCAGTAACACTTGTAGAAGCTCCAAAGACAGAATTATTTATAGATAGATCCTTGATACTCAGAAATTCTAATCCAGACTGAGTAGGAATACTCAGATCTTTAGGAATACTGATTTCTTCAATAATTACTTCAAGTTCTTCTAAATTCACAGCTTGATCTTGAAAAATGGGATTATCAAATGAAGAAAAAAATGAACTTAACAATGCACCTCTTAGATCTTGTGATGTTCTTCCACCTCTGGATGATCTTCCTCCCCTTATGCTTGTCTGTAACTCCTGGTACACAAATCCTTGGTTGTTTTCTCTTGTTGGAGTTCTGCTCATTAAAATCTACACTGAGCAATCATAGAACCTAAATCAGAACTGAAAAGCAGTTCACGGTCCCACCGGGTGTGCCAAAAACTGTTCAAGCTTAGAATTGTCACCCTAACTCAGGCATTAGGGCTACACAAAAATTCCATCCTAACCATGGAAACCTCTCCTAGCTGTGGGTAGGCTATGAGTGAAGAGGAATCTATGGATTCTAGGCCGGTTCCTATAAAATATGGTATATCACTTCCTGATTGAAAACTAAATTGGGAAAAGAGAAAAGAGGTTTGTAACTAAACTTGCATAATAGAAAGGTGATACACCAAGAATATTCAAACTCTTTTATGAAGCTTCAAACTGACTTATACTTATCATATTTTTATGGATCTTTCAGATTATCATTCACTGATCAATACATAGGCTAATTGAGAGGGAATAACTAGGGTTTTCACCACAAGCAATATTTCTCCTATTAACAACATGCACTTTCCACAAAAGGCTTATATTTTTGCAATATAGAATAGGAATTGCTATAATTCACTAGTATATACTTGCAAAAGCATTACTCTTATATGCAGAAAATTGAAAACAGGAACTTTGGACAATGATCACAACAAGAAATATGAGTATGTAAGGTAATTGTATTTTATTTCAAAAGTCTGTGTGCAAACTACATTCATGAATTCTAGAATCATGTCAAGGAATGATAAAATTCACTTACATAACAATGGAATCACACATATGTAACTATATTGGAATACAAAGAAAACAGGTTTCAGCAGTAGGAATTTGAAAATTAACTAATACTAATCCTCCCCTCAATTTGACTCCCCCCCAACAATGAAAAACCCACTCCCTAAATAGCCAACATGAATTATTTAAAAAATCTTTCCCTCCAAAACATAAGGTTTTAAAAAACCATCCTCAAACACCTTAAGTTTAACAACATCCCCCTTCGAATGACTTTAATCACCATTGTGGAGGTTACATTAATTCGAACACCTCAGATTCAAATGTGAAGAAAAAGGTTTTTAACAACCCGATTTTCCACCTTGCAAAATTTTCCATTTTTTAAACCCATCGGCATTTGACTCCACCATAGTTGTAAAACTCCACAACTGAGCATTGGGAAATAACTGTAGTTTAGTTGATGTGCTGTATCGACATGACAATTTTCATCAAAGATATGATCTGCAGTTATCAAGGCACTTAAACTACCAATGTAGCAATTCTGGAGGGATGCCGATGCTCTGTCACTAACATTGCATTTACTCTACTGACAACAGAACTCAACAGATAGTAAAATACACTGCATTTCATCTGTCGGCCTCATTTTCATCTTAGGGTTTTATGCTTTCACTGTGTTGCCGCCATGTAGAAAAAATGCAATCTGTTGTAAAATCTGCCATACATGCAAAGAAAACTTGGAGTTTGTTGAATGAAATGCAAGAAACTCAGTCAATGCAACTGAAGTTTCACTCCATATTGAAGGCCGCGGCTTTCAATCTTTCTCGAACTTGAGCCTCAAATGTAAGTTTGCATTTAATTGTGCTTTGATACTGGTATTTTGCCGATGTTATGCCATAAAATATGGCGCTGAAAAATGATTTGTAACTTATTTTAATCCATCTCCACCGAGGGTTTTGAATTTGCAGTCTATCTGAAGCTTCAGGGACTTCTTGTCTATTTGTTGACTTCACCACTTCATTAGTAAACGACACCACGGCCACCTTGGAATGGTTTGGAGCTGTGGCAGAGGTGTCAAGCCCATGAACTTTGACTATGAACTGGGGATATCCTCTCCCACAACTTCAGACTCATCCCTAGCTATCCGTGTAACACAGAGCCACCACACGAACTCTTCGACTATGAACTAGGGATATTCTCTGCCACAGTTTTAGACTTATCCCTAGCTCGCTGTGTAACATGGAGTTACCACCACTGCATTTGTAATCTAGTCTTTCTGCTCGACAACAACTGTCATGTGGATTTTCATCAACATTAAATATGTAGGCTTATGACTGAAAGATGCAGTGTGTATACAAAACTTTGAGCTTTATGACATCTTTCAGTCATAAGCTTTACACCTTTCATGCTAGTTGTTGTAGTTACACTTTGAGTTTATGAGGGAGAACACCATGCATCTACAGATAAGTTGATTTCTCTGTCATTTTGCTCATTTAATGAACTTCTCTGCATGTTTGAAAAGTTATTGTCTTATAACCCTCTGTTTTATTTCTGTCTGAACAATAAAGCACAAAATATGTTGTCTTCTCTCTGAAAAATATGTTGAAACAACTGTTTGAAAACACATAAAAGTTATAAATACACTTGCATTTTTTTTTTTAATAGAACAGTGTATTTCCTTTCTTTGTAATACTACATATACTGTAGATGCACTGATGCTTTCTGAGAGGTACCCGATATGATGACAAAAAGTGTCATTTTTGGTTTGTTCATTTAATGAACTTCTCTGCATGTTACATTATCTTTGGTTGCTGTTTGATGTCGACTGTGGGTGTACCATTTACACTGTCTTAATGTTTTAGAATAAAACATCATTACTGCTGTAAGATAAATGCCATAAAATATGGAAAAAATAAACATGTTCTCGTGAGATGATATCTTGTTGTCTTTAAAAAACACAAACAGATTACATTAGTGAATACTCCGGAGCATTTTTAGGGCATCATATATAGTTTGTATCATGTTGTTTACATCTTGAAACACTGTAATTAGAAAAAACCCATGGGGTTCGAGCACAGTCTCGTGACTCCCATGGATTTTAAATAGAAACCCTAATCTGTAAATAGTGATTTACATGAATTCTTGCTCAGTATCATTAACATGAATGCATATCATTTTGTTCAAAACCTCAATCTGAGATGTACATTCTGCATAAAGAAACTCTCTGTCTATTTTGCAATTCTCACGTTCTCTGCTTTATGCTTAGATTCTGTTAGCATTCTTTCATTATGCATAATTAGCAATCAGCTGAATGTAAAGAAGTACTTACTGTAACAACATCTTTCAAAGTTTTGGAACATTTGCATAACAGTGAAATCACATACTCTGTTCTAGTCTTTTCTTGTAGTCTCTTTGATTTCTTCATGTGTCTGATTCCTTCATGTGTCTTCAAATGTGATCTTCTAGTGTGTGAACAGTAATCCCTTTTAGATAATAATCATTCCTCTGCATAAAAACAAAAAATGAAGTTCAAGCACGGGCTCGTGACATCCACTCCTTTTCTTTTGTTTCCTGCATTCAGTCATGCATGCTTGTTCATTTGCACATACAGTAACATTTGATTTATTAGGTCATCAGATGACATGCACCAATTAGTGTTTGTGAGTGAATGCAAGAATACATTCAGTCATGAATACTGGTTGACTTGTGTGATTTGATGGAATAACAAGTTGAACTTTAAACATGAGAAGGGTTTCTTCAAATGAAAATATTAAGTTCCTTTCATTCAGATATCAGACCTATTCAAAATTGAAAACATACACTACAATAGACATTAGAAGTGAAAGGTTTCATGTTTCAAAACACGTCCCTTTAACACTACCTTATAGTGAGTGCTGATATATGTTTTCTTGTTACATTTATTACTTCAGATTGATATGCAGATAGAATTAAATAGCTGATGTATGTAATTTTTTCCCTTGCATTGCTTAGATCCATCAGGATCTAACCATTGTTCTTTTTCCTCTTTCATGCAGATATCTGCCCTAAGGACCTGAATGTTGATGGAGACTCGGGAGTGACCTAAATGCAGATGAAGGCTTGACAAAAATACTAGCAGATACAAGATACAAACACAAGGCAATGCATGGGACCCTTATTCCATACCTCAATTTTTTTTTTACTTTCTTTTGCAGTGTACTATGTTTATTGAAACATGAAATATGAATCAAAGGACATTTGTACTCAATTCTTATGAATGCACAATGTAATTATCAATGATGAGTTTGAATGTGTAATAATTTGATCAATACTTAGAGTACATAAAATCAAAATTTGATAATAAATGTAGTAAGTGAATGCAAATCATCAAAACCTGTAAGATAGTGTTAACTGGGTAACATGTACATGCAAATTTCTCTTTTGGTTCCTATTTTGTTGTATGATTAGATTTTGGATAACAATTAATATAATTATCTTGCAATCTCTTTTCTGCATATGAATTGTCTCTTTGCTTATTTTTTTATTGTTCTTGTATGTTTATCTGTAAGGCATTTAAGCATACTAATCACAAGGTGGTTATGCACTTACTTGTAAGTTCCTTCAAGGAAGGATTAAAAGGTTTCAAGCAACCCAGGGAACATAGCATAAGTTTAAGAATTGGATGATAAAATTGTAGGGAGAGGATAGTCTACAAGGTATTCTATCTTTGTTTCAAGTGTTATATTGATCACCTCACCATGGATTTTTACAAGATATTGACTCATAGCCCAAGGATTAGGCACTGGTTCTTATATGCTAAGTAATTGATTCATAATCCAATACTTTCAATTTACTTAATCATACACAATACATAATAGATAATTCCATTCAAGTGATTGTATTAATTGGATATAGTTCAATTTGTTGATTCTTTGAAGAAGGATGAATATCCTTAAAACACTACTATTTGATGTTATCATCTCAATAGTTTTCATGGTTAAAGTCTGCGTTAAGTTACTTTCAGTTTTATGTAGAGTGATTTATAAGATAATACAGTAAACAAACAACAAGTCAGTATCCACATTTACTAGTATAGTAAGACAGTCATCTTATATAGGTAATACCTTCCTGGGTGTTGTGGAATCCAAAAAGAAGGAGGTGATAATAAGGATCCCCAGATATTATCATAAACCCTCATCAATTATAGTTTTCTCTTGTTTGTGTCATTATTTTTCAAACATTGGGAGTCATAGAGTTAATCAAGTATTAAAGCATCCTTTTAAGGTTCAGCAAGAAAAAACCCTAACACATTGATTGGAAAGTTGACAGCTTTTGAGCTTAGCAATTATAATAATAGTGTTCCAAGGGTTGAAGTTAAATTTAGGGAATCTATGTCTCTTGCACCTACAAGAAAAGGAAAGGAAGCTAGTTATGAACCTTTTTCTATGTCAAGCTACTCTAGTGATTATGATTCTATCATATCTAAGGAAAGGAAACAAGAAGAGTTGGAAGCATGCTTTTTAGGAGTTTAACTAGAGGAACCGGTAAGTACAAGGGAAAGATAACTCTTAAATGCTTCCCATGTAACAAGATTGGAAACTTTTATTCCATATGTCCTGATAGTGATAAGAAGGAAAAGTCTAAGACATTTAATGATAAGAGCAACAAGAATTTCTTTGTTGCTAAAGATGGTGTTACCGATGAGGAATCTGAGGGTAATGAAGAAGATGAATTTACCTTTGTTGTTGTTAAGGAGGATGCCCCTATAGATGGTGGAAAAGCCTTGATTTCTAACATGGATCATGGCAGTGATTGGGTAATAGACAATGGATGTACACATTATATGACCACTGACAGGAGTAAGTTTACCAAGTTGGAAGAATGTGATGGTGGAGCAGTAAGGTTTGGTAACAACTCTCATTTCTTAGTAAAAGGAATGAGATCTATTACACTAAATAGAAAAATAAATTGTGATAATTTTTACTCGGTTGAAGGCCTAGGGTATAATTTATTAAGTGTGGCATAGTTGAATAACAAAGGTTATGTTAGAGATTTTTCTTGTATGGACCAGAGTGCTTGAATAATTACTTGAACACCATGTTGCCTATTTCTAATTCAGACATAAGAAAAGCCTAATTGCTAAGGATTGGATAAGATCCTTCTTCATTTTTGAGATCCACATATACTTAGGTAGGTACTACCTCTTAATGATAACTTATTACATAGTATATATAAAAGTGGACACTGATTTTCTATTAGGAGCTTATTAAATCAACTTATGAAACACTCTGCACATGACCAAGCATAACCAAATGCAAAACTTAACCATACAAACCATGATTTTAAATATAGCATAAACTAGCGATATAAGGATTTTCATCCTTCTTCCTTTTAAGGAGGGGCAACCTAGTGATCCACTCTTCAAGGGATTAACAAACTGAATAGTATCCTGCTGATTCAAATCCTTATGAGTTCAGCTCATTTGTTCTAAGAAACTAAATGTAATTGATTGATTGTTTTTTTATATTGGATGAATAACAAACTGCAAACCAAAACCTAGACCAGTGCCTATCCCTTGGGAAAAGAGTCAATGAAAACATGAATTAGCAGAGATAAACCAATGGAGGTACTGTAGAGTGCCTTACAAACTACATGTAGTTGAGATAAAGTGCCTAACAAACTATCCTCTCATATACATACTTCTGCATCAAATCCTTATCATAATGCTTTTCTCTCTAAAATTACCTATGAAACTTAGTCCTCTCCTTAAAAGGAACTCATAAATAATTAGACACGCTACCTTATAGCAGGTGTATTTCAAATGCCTTATAGGTGAAACACACTAGCGCACAAACAGAATGAAAAGAGACAAGATAATATGAAAGAGGGAAAACTACACTATATTCCATTAATGAATTATGCTTCAACATGTCCAGACAATAAGCTTTAAGAATATCAAAGATACATAGAAGTCCAACTTGCAGTAAAATTTCCACAAGACTAATAGGGACCCACTCTGAACCTCTACAGGGAAAAAACCCAAAATAGAACACAGAGAGGAACTGTTACAACTGAGAAAAGATAGAAAGATATAGGAAGGAGAAACACTAGAAATCATGCCTAGTTAACACCTGTTCTCTTTCAAAATATGATTTTCTCTCATTCTATCTTTTCTCCACTTAAATATAAACTCATCAGTGATTGCCTCTTCAAATAAAATTTGATTCTATTTGCCCCTATAAAAGCTGCAAAATTTGTTTCATTTTGTCTGCCCAAAGTTTGAACTTATCCTCTGCAAATATTTAAAATCGGATTGATTTCTGCAAATATCTGATTCCAAAATCTGATTCTTGAAACTGTCTTTTCAAATCTAATCACATTTTCTCGCAAATCTGATTTCACTCTGAGTAATATCCTTTCGAGAGCATATTTAAAGTTTTGAAAAATAAAATTTGCATAAGACTATAGGAAAATACTATACCCCAAGACTCTAATCCTTTAGTATTTGCATTTTATCTCATATTTCTGCATTTTATGCCTAGAACTGACTAGATTTTGAACTATGGCATGCTATGACTGGCTGCTCCTAACTAATATTTAACTCACTTTTTAACCCAGGTCACCTTTTTTCTTCTTGTCTCCAAGTCTCTAAAAAATCTTCTTAACCATGGTCTGTTTTGGAGACTTGGAGAGTAGCTTTAGTCTCCAAGTCTCCAAATGAATTTTGACTTAGCATTTATGACTAGAAACCTAGCGGCTAACCTTAGTCTCCAAGTCTCCTAAACTTTTCACTTTAACCATTTACCTCCAGCGGCATCTAGCGACTTCACGACTAACCACTAGCAGTCATTCTCCAAGTTGCAATGGTTATCTCACTTGGTGGTTATCTTCTGGTGACCATGCAATCAGATGCCACATGTCACTTTGTCCTTGTCATCACCTGTGTCACTTGCGCCACCTCATCACCACCACCTGTCTGCAAAATCTATTTCCTTCAACCACGGGCACAAAAATTGAGGCACTCCATCCAATTGGGCACACACGTGGATAGCCTCCTCTTCAGCTTCACATTTGATATGTTCTTATTTTTCCTTATTTGCATCTTGAAATGCCTTTGCAGGGTGAATGTGGGATTAAGCTTACATATGGATTTAAAGTATTTTCAAAATTTGGCTCAAAATAAGGGGCCCACCTGTGCATTATATCGTCTAGCACCATAGGGCTCGCCAAGAGCCTCTAGGCTCTTTCACTTATTTCATATACTATGCGTTTTAGTATATAAATACTAAAAACTCCCTATGCACAGGCAATGTGGGATAATACTCTTTGTATTTCCAAAAATTTATTTTATCCTCTAGATAGTGCTTCACACAAGTAACTATATCTTGAGAACCAGGAAGCATTTGGAAACACTCTAGTGAGAATCTGGATAATTAGATTTGTGAAAACATATCCAAAATTTAGCTTGATCCAATGGTTGAATTAAAAGTTATGCCCCCCGCAATATGACTATTTTTCTGTCTTCTACAAATTTGTCTTTTAAAACTTTGTTTCCTTATTCAATGTGTGGTTTCTTCTTCTCAAATTTGTGCAGCACTTTCTTCCAGTGCTGACTTCCTCTCTTCAAAGCTCCCAATTTCCAACAAAATACTTTATCCCCAATTCCACACCAAGAATATAGAGGAGCTGTGCAGTAGATTAGAAGTCTCAATTGCTGTTAGAAAATGCACAAACTCCAGTCCTCTTCCCATGCAAAATTAAAAGAGATAAATTGACCTCCAAGCCCAAAAATACATACACCAACGATGATAGATGCAATCCCTATCCAACTAACTCTCACCTCCCTTTATTTTATTTAACATAAATAATTTCTTCTATATAGGCTCAGTTCTAAAAGTTCATTTTGTCTTCAAGAACACACAGCTTCAACAAAGACTATGCTCATTCCACCCCTTTTCAAGTGAATAGTGTACATATTACAATGGAAGGAAACATAATCATAGCCAAAGAGGGATCATCATATTGACACAACCAACATCTATGACCACCTCTTTTATTTTCATGCCAAATAAATATGAATGTATAAACTTCAACTGACTGCCAAGATTTTACCTGAGGGAAGTTCATGGTTTGGGAATTGTCATTCTTGAAACTCATTTATCATCTTCAAACACCCAACATAAATTTAAGTGCAACTGGGTTAAAAAACATTTGATTGGAAACCATAAGAAATCAATCTTTCATACCTCTGTAGGCTGATTTCATAAATAGCAACTGGCCTTAAAAACTGACTGAAACAAGTAATCCAACCCTGACACTTGGCAGAAAGATTCATTCATCTAAAATCAGTATGCATGCAAATGGGCTTCACTGGAATCAACCTCAAGTAAAATATGCAACTGATCAAACCTTTGCAATTTCAGAATACTTGTGCAGGTGCAAATGCTGGAACACCATAAATCCCATTCGGATTGGCCATTGCAAAAATCACTAAATCATGCTCTGAAGCTTCACCATTAGGTCAAATAGTACATTTAATTTCAATAGGAATGATTCCATGACCGGTTCTTGAAAAAAAAATTCAGACAAAAATTTATCACTTCCTTAAAATGACCATTATGTTTACTTTTGTTTTGTTCAACATTGGCAATCTACAAAAAATGTGTTTGATTCTGATTTCAAAAACTAGACAAAAGAAACCCTTAGAGTCTGAGCCTCTGATCATAAATTCATTTTCATACAAGGAACATAAATCTTTAATTTACTTGCTCCAAGGATCAACTGATTAATGGGCATTAATCTGCAAAGTCAGCACTTAAAAGACTTTTCTGAACTTTAACATAGTGAAAATGCATAAACTGGATTTGGAAATAGCATGGAAAAACAATCAAGTGGATTGACCAAAGTCTAAAAATCTTTAGAGAACTTCATTTCTAGGTCTATAATATAGAACAACTTTCAATTATTCCTGACCCTGAACTGGGTGAAAATAAGGAAAGCACAAAGTAGGTCACTTAATTCTGAATTCTGCACATTCAGTGAAATTTTAATAAATTGGAAATGGAAAGGCTCTGGAAAAGTGGTTAACTAGATTGGCAGGAAGTTGAGACTCTTCAAGTGAGTACTCTATTATGTTTACAACATGGGGGAACATTAAATTATTCAATTCAATAAATTGGACACAGCTTGCAAAACCTCAAAGTAGGCTATTCAACAATCTGGGTAATCAGAGAAACTGGACAATTCTGGAGAACCAAATTTTAGGGAATCTGAAAACTTATCAAACTGACTTGAAATGGCTTGGGTTCTAAAACATAGACTCTCTGATATAAATGTAACACATTCCCAAAGTAGTGACTTATGAAACTCAACAGGGTGCAAAATATTCAGAAGCATACAAGGCCCTGGACAACAAAATGACACTTAGCAAAGAATGCAGATTTATGTAACCACCTCAAAATGACTACTCCCTAAAAATGTCAGAATTGAAATTCAGGAGTTGGAACCCACTGCATATGTCAAATGAAAGGCACTAAACCCTCTTCCCAAGTGGTACACCATGAAAATCATCAGGGTATCTTTTACAAGCACTCCAACTAAGCCTTCTCACAAAAGTTTTTTAGGGTAATCATTTTGCCTTATAGAAAATTCACAAAATGGTCACTCCAAATTTGTGCCAAATTTGAGAGAACCAATAGTGGCTCTAACTGAGGATAGTTAAACATAAGTTTATACTGAGAACCACAAATCTCTGGAGTAGCAGACCACCCCAAAACTAAAAATCTGATTTTATCACTTTTCACTTTCCTCTTTTCACTTTCACCTCTCAAAAATTTTGGCTCTTCTCAAAAAATAGGGAAACCTCTACTGAAAGAAAACATACAATTGAAAGGGAAAGAAAATATAAAATATTTTCATTATCTACAAGAGACCCAAAGCCCCACAACTGAAATCAACTCTTACCTCTTTCAAACACAAAGCTCTCTGCCCCATGTTTCAAAAATATGATAACAATGCCACTCTTATCTGTCTGATCCAATGCACTGTCATCATGTATGAACTCATCATATGAAAACAAATCATCCAACTAAAAGGAGGGATAATCAACCTCTATCATATTACTTGGGTGAGAATCATTAAGTTCATTCACATCCATCACTTGCATATCATGCAAAATCAGAGAAGACTAGTCACCTTGGATATGATCAAACTTAGGACATGGAGCCATAACCTCTTCATCAAAAATAGGAGCACCCTGCAGCTTATCATCATCAAAAAAACTCAAAGAAAAGTGGTGGGTGGGAGGGAAAATACCAATACATTGAATATTGGCCAATGAAACCTGAGTCACTGATTGATCACTTTCTAATGGTTCAAAGGCAGACTTAGAATCAAGACAAGATTCAAAATCAACACTATCTCTAAATCAGTACTCAACTCAATACCTGGAATTTCCACATCTACTAAATCTGAAACCATATTGAAAACCTCATCATCTGATAAATCAAAATGACATCTGTCATAGCCTAATGAAAAAGGGTGCAAAGAGGAACAACATCACATATGTCAAAATCAGAATGCACTGATTCACTTTCCTTGTCAAAATCAATATGTGTTGGACATGAAAGTTCAAAGCTTCCATTTCCTAAATATCTAAGATACTCATGACACAAAATCTCAGCAATTTGTTCACTGTGAAGGGATCAACAGTCATCTTTTTCATTTACCTTCTTATTGTCTTCTTGCATGATGCTGCAATTTTCTTCTTTATTAGAGTCTTGTAGTGAAACCACTGAAACTGTATCATCTTGTGTAAAGCCCTCACTACAAACACTCATGTTTGCATCATAGTTGTCTTCCTGCTGGCTACATATATATTTCTCATTGTCTTGCTACTCATATAACTCACTATCAATATTAATGTCAACAATATCATCATCAGTAGTAGACACCTCACTATCATTACACAAATCATCATCAGATTCATCATATTCATTACAATCATATTTATCATCAGCATCTTCAATAATCTCAGCATTTTTAGATTCAATATCATTATTTTCAACATTAGATATATCTTTAGAAGAAACATCCTCTAAACCCTTTATCCATTCTATAACTTGCAGAAAATATTCTTCCCTCTGATCAATTGATAACTTACATGTATGAGGGAAACAAATTTGGACAAATAACTCAACCCATACAAACTCCTGAGGAAAAAAATGATACCATAGCCTTTTAGCTTATCAGTAAATCTTATGTAGAAATCATTTGGTGATTCACTTTCTTCTCTATTCATGTGTCCTTGTAAAAGTAGCACCACCTTTTCTTGAAGCCTTTGCCTCAACATATCTGTCTCTGCTTTGACAAGCTCATACTTTGATATAGGATCATTAAATTCAGATATATCATGTACTTCACTGTGGTCTACTTCATTATATTTCTCTACATCACTAAGCTGCTCAAAATCACTAAATTTGTCAGTAAAACAAGCCTCCAATGCTTCCATGGATTCTATTGAGCCATGAGGTAGGTATCTAAACCAATCTCTTACAATATCAACTAAGGATATTACAAAAAGTTTCATTAATATATCCTCATGTGAAATATTATGACTGTCTACCAAGTCAACAAAATTTTCTAAATGATCTTCAACCGACTGTTCACCAAAACCAGTAAACTTTGGCAAACACTCCCTAACCTTTGATGGAATATGATTTGGATATCCATGGATACCCTCAAAATAATTTCCCCATACAAATTACTACCCCTCCAATCACTAGATTGTGACATCTTAGCAGTTAAAAATATTACAAACTACCACTCTTATCTAGTACATATCTCATTCAAATTTTTACAGAAAAACAAGTAAAAACTTGAAATATGTAAACCTATTTTACACCTTTATCCCTTTTTCTATAGTGGTAGAATCACTAGATAAGGAAAACTACCAAAACTTTGTGAAATACCTGGATGTACTTGAGCTGCTGTAAATATGTGATTTGAAAACACCTCCAAATCAGTCTTCCAACTTGTAGAGCTGCCACCTTGTTGCAGAGAAAGATTTACAACTAGCTAAGATCCTTTTTTATCTCTAGCTTCTTCAAATCAGCTCACTCACACATACCACATATAAAGCCTTTTAATGGTTCCTCACTTGGCTATGTCCATAACCACAGGAGCCCAAAAATCTATTGTCACTGTTGCTGCAAGTCCACCTTCTTTTGTAGTCTTTCTTTAACATGCACACTGGTGAAAATCAGAGAACTCAGAGTCACCACTCACCAGTAGTGAGATCCTTTTGATACTATCTAGGAGAAACTAAAAACTTTCAGACACTTTGCAGCAAACAACAGATAGACTTAACTCTTCTTATAAATCATAAGGAATATATCTTTTCTTTTGAAATCTAGACTCTATAACTGTCTCACTTAACCAGACTCTGGGATAACTCTTAAATATGATTTATGATCTCTATATCCCCAGTAGAGTCACCAATTTGTTAGAGATTTTTCTTGTATGAACCACAATGCTTGAACACCATCCTACCTATTTCTAATTCAGACACAAGAAAAGCCTAATTGCTAAGGATTGGATAAGATTCTTCTTTGTTTTTGAGCTCCACATATACTTAGGTAGGTATTACCTCTTAATGATAATTGATTACACAGTATATATAAAAGTGGCACTGATTTTCTATTAGGATCTTATTAAATCAACTTATGAAACACTCTGCACATGACCAACCATAACCAAATGCAAAACTTAACCATACAAAACATGATTGTAAATATAGCATAAACCAGTGATATAAGGATTTTCATCCTTCTTCCTTTTAAGGAGGGGCAACCTAGTGATCCACTCTTCAAGGGATTAGCAAACTGAATAGTATCCTACCGATACAAATCCTTATGAGTTCAGCTCATTTGTTCTAAGAAACTAAATGTAATTGATTGATTGTTTTTTATATTGGATGAAGAACAAACTGCAAACCAAAACCTAGACCAGTGCCTATCCCTTGGGAAAAGAGTCAATGAAAACATGAATTAGCAGAGATAAACCAAAGGAGATACTGTAGAGTGCCTTACAAACTACATGTAGTTGAGATAGAGTACCTTACAAACTATCCTCTCATATACATACTTCTGCATCAAATCCTTATCATAATGCTTTGCTCTCTGAAATTACCTATGAAACTTAGTCCTCTCCTTAAAAGGAACTCATAAATAATTAGACACACTACCTTATAGCAGGTGTATTTCAAATGCCTTACGGGTGAAACACACTAGAGCACAAACAGAATGCAAAGAGACAAGATAATATGAAAGAGGGAAAACTACACTATATTCCATTATTGAATTCTGCTTCAACATGTCCAGACAATAAGCTTTAAGAATATCAAAGATACATAGAAGTCCAACTTGCAATAAAATTTTCACAAGACCAACAGGGACCTGCTCTAAAACCTCTACAGGGAAAAAACCCAAAATAGAACAAAGAGAGGAACCATTACAACTGAGAAAAGATAGAAAGATATAGGAAGGAGAAACCCTAGAAATCATGCCTAGTTAACACCTGTTCTCTTTCAAAATCTGATTTGCTCTCATTCTGTCTTTTCTCCACTTAAATCTAAACTCATCAGTGATTGCCTCTTCAAATAAAATTTGATTCTATTTGCCCCTATAAAAGCTACAAAATCTGTTTCATTTTGTCTGCCCAAAGTTTGAACTTATCCTCTGCAAATCTTTAAAATCAGATTGATTTTTGCAAATATCTGATTCCAAAATCTGATTCTTGAAACTATCTTTTCAAATCTGATCACATTTGCTTGTAAATATGATTTCACTCTGAGTAATATCCTTCCAAGAGCATATTTCAAGTTTTTCAAAATAAAATTTGCATAAGACTATAGGAAAATACTATACCCCAAGACTCTAATCCTTTAATTTTTGCATTTTATATCATATTTCTGCATTTTATGCCCAGAACTGCCCAGATTTTGACATGTGGCATGCTCTGATTGGCTTCTCCTAACTGATATTTAATTCACTTTTTAACCCAGGTCACCATTTTTCTTCTTGTCTCCAAGTCTCTAAAAAATCTACTTAACCATGGTCTGATTTGGAGACTTGGAGACTAGCTTTAGTCTCCAAGTCTCTAAATGAATTTTGAGTTAGCATTTATGACTGGTGACCTAGAAACTAACCTCAGTGTCCATGTCTCCTAACCTTTTCACTTTAAACATTAACCTCCAGCAACCTCACGACTAGAATTCTATGTCTAGCGACTACGCGACTGGCGGTTATCTCCAGGTTGCGGCGGTTAGCTCAGGCATCTGGCGACTTTGTGACTAACCACTAGTGGTCAGTCTCCAATTCATAGAAGCTATCTCACTTGACAGTTATCTTCTGGTGACCACATGACCGAATGCCATGTGTCACTTTGTCCTTGTCATCACCTGTGTCACCTGCGCCACCTCATCACCGCCACCTGTCCGCAAAATTTCTTTCCTTCAATCGCGGGAACAAAAATTGAAGCACTCCAGCCACTTGGGCGCATGGGTGGATAGCCTCCTCTTTAGCATCACATTTTATATGTTCTTTTTTTCCTTATATGCATCTGGAAATGCCTTTGTAGGGTGAATGTGGGATTAAGCTTCCATATGGTTTTAAAGTATTTTTGAAATTTGGCTCAAAATAAGGGGCCCACCTGTGCATTATATTGTCTAGTGCCATAGGGCCTGCCAAGAGCCTCTAGGATCTTTCACTTATTTCATATACTATGCATTTTAGTATATAAATATTAAAAACTCCCTATGCATAGGCAATGTGGGATAATGCTCTTTGTATTTTAAAAAAAAAGATTTTATCCTCTAGATAGTGCTGTACACAGGCGACTGTATCTCAAGAACCAGGAAGAAAGTAGAAACTCTCTCTAGTGAGAATCTAGAGAATTATATTTGCGACAACATATTTGAAATTTAGCTCGATCCAACAATTGAATTAAAAGTTATGCCCCCCGCAATATGACTATTTTTCTGTCTTCTGCAAATTTGTCTTTTAAAACTTTGTTTCCTTATTCAATGTGTGGCTTCTTCTACTCAAATTTGTGCAGCTCTTTCTTCCAATTCTGACTTCCTCTCTTCAAAGCTCCCAATTTCCAACAAAATACTTTATCCCCAATTCCACACCAAGAATATAGAGGAGTTGTGCAACAGATTAGAAGTCTCAATTGTTGTTAGAAAATGCACAAACTCCAGTCCTCTTCCCATGCAAAAGTAAAAGAGATAAATTGACCTCCAAGCCCAAAAATACATACACCAGTGATGATAGATGCAATACCTAGCCAACTAACTCTCACCTCCCTTTATTTTCTGTAACATAAATAATTTCTTCTATATAGGCTCAGTTCTGAAAGTTCATTTTGTCTTCAAGAACACACATCTTCAGCAAAGACTATGCTCATTCCACCCCTTTTCAAGTGAATAGTTTACATATTACAATGGAAGGAAACATAATCATAGCCAAAGAGGGATCATCATATTGATACAACCAACAACTATGACTAGCTCTTTTATTTTCATGCCAAATAAATATGAATGTATAAACTTCAACTGACTGCCAAGATTTTACCTGAGGGAAGTTCATGGTTTGGGAATTGTCATTCTTGAAACTCATTTCTCATCTTCAAACACCCAACATAATTTTTAGTGCAACTGGATTAAAAAAAATTTGACTGGAAACCATAAGAAATCAATCTTTCATACCTCTGCAGGATGATTTCATAAATAGCAGCTGGCCTCTGGAACTAGCCTTAAAAACTGACTGAAACAACTAATCCGACCCTGACACTTGGCAGAAAGATTCATTCATCTAAAATAAGTATGCACACAAATGGGCTTCACTGGAATCAACCTCAAGTAAAAGATGCAACTGATCAAACCTTAGCAATTTCAGAATACTTGTGCAGGTGTAAATGCTGGAACACCATAAATCCCATTCGGATTGGCCATTGCAAAAATCACTAAATCATGCTCTTAAGCTTCACCATCAGGTCAGATAGTAGTACATTTACTTGCAATAATAATTATTCCATGATCGGTTCTTGAAAACAAAATTCAAACAAAAAGTTATCACTTCCTTGAAATGACCATTCTGTTTACTTATGTTTTGTTCAAGGTTGGCAATCTGCAAAAACTGTGTTTGATTCTGATTTCAAAAACTAGACAAAAGAAACCCTTAGAGTCTGAGCCTCTGATCATAAATTCATTTTCATACAAGGAACATAAATCTTTAATTTTACTTTCTCCAAGGATCAACTGATTAATGAGCATTAATCTGCAAAGTCAGCACTTAAAAGATTTTTCTGAACTTTAACATAGTGAAAATGCATAAACTGGATTTGGAAATAGCATGGAAAAATGATCAAGTGGATTGACCAAAGTCTGAAAATCTTCAGAGAACTTCATTTCCAGGTCTATAATGCAGAACAAATTTCAATTATGCCTAACCTTGAACTGGGTGAAAATAGGGAAAGCACGAAGCAGGTCACTTAATTCTGAATTCTGCACATTCAGTGAAATTTTAATAAATTGGAAATGGAAAGGCTCTAGAAAAGTGGTTAGCTGGATTGGAAGGAAACTAAGACTCTTTAGGTGAGTACTCTATTATGTTTACAACATTGGGGAACATTTAATTATGCAATTAATTCAACTAGACACAACTTGCAGAACCTCAAAGTAGGCTATTCAACAATCTAGGTAATCAGAGAAACTGGATAGTTATGGAGAACCAAATTTTAGGGAATCTAAAAACTTATCAAACTGACTTGAAATGGCTTGGGTTCTGAAACATAGACTCTCTGATATACATGTAACACATTCCCAAAGAATGACTTATGAAACTCAACAGGGTGCAAAATATTCAGAAGCAAACTAGGCCCTGGACAGCAAAATGACACTTAGCAAAGAATGCAGATTGATGTAACCACCTCAAAATGACTACTCCCTAAACATGTCAGAATTGAAACTCAGGAGTTGGAACCCACTGCATATATCAAATGAAAGGCACTAAACCCTCTTCCCAAGTGGTAAATCATGAAAATCATCAAGGTATCTTTTACAAGCCTTCTCACAAAAGTTTTTTAGGGTAATCATTTTGCCTTATAGAAAATTCACAAAATGGTCACTTGAAATTTGTGCCAAATTTGAGAGTACCAACAGGTTATCTTGTAGATTTCAAAGGAGGTGTATGCATGATACTTTGAAGATCTATTGATTTGATTGCTACTGGTGTGAAGACTAAATGTAACTTATTCCATATGAATACTATAGTAAAGAGTTTCCTGATTGCAAAAGTTAATGATAGTTGCATGTGGCATAGGATATTTTTCATGTTAACTTTGATAGTTTGGTCAAAGTAAGTAAGATGGATTTTGTTAGAGGTTTTCCACAACTATTAAAACCAAACAATGTCATGTGCAAGGAATGTGAGTTGGGAAAGCTAACTATTTTTGTTTTTATCAGTAAGTCATATACATCTAAAGATATTTTGGATTTAATACATATTGATTTGTGTGGTCCTATGAGAACAAGAAGCTATTATGGAGACAAGTAATTTATGCTTTTTGTTGATGATTACTCTAGGATGATGTGGGTTACTTTTTCTAAAAGAAAAATCAAATGCATTCAATATGTTTAAGGTGTTCAAAGAATGAGTTGAAAAGGAAACAAGTAAGAGACTGAAGTGCTTGAGAACTGATAGAGGTGGTGAGTTCACATCTATGGAGTTCACTAAGTTTTGTGAAGAACATGGAGTTAAGAGGAAAATTTCAACACCTAGAAATCCTCAGTAAAATGGGCTTGTAGAGAGAAGGAACATATATATTATTGATGTTTCAAGAACCGTGATGATTCAAAGAGATGTGTCTCAGATGTTTTGGAGATAATTTATCGGCACTATTGTTTATACATTAAGCCGAGTACATGTGAAGAAGGGCACCAATAAGACTACCTATGAATTATGGTTCAGTCATACACCTAGTGTGAAATATTTCAAAGTTTATGGGAGAAGATGCTATATAAAGAGAGATGAATATCCATGTAAATTTGATCCTAAGAGTGATGAAGGAATATTTCTAGGATATTCTTTAAAGAGAAAAGCATACAAGTGTCTAAACAAAAGAACCAACAAGTTGATTGAAAGTGAAAATGTGAAGATTGATGAATTCTCATAACAAAATGATGGTTCCAGCAAGAATAAATTAGGAGATTATCAAGGGATTGTGTATGTTCAATTGGTGGAGAAAGAATTTGAAAATTATAACAGTGAAGATGAACCATTTCAATCAGTAGAAGAGGCTCCTGACCTAAACCGTTGTTACCAAGGTATGTAAATTTGAATTATTATGTTGATAAAATTAGTGGTGATAGGGATGATGGTATTGAGACTAGAAGAAATATTAGAGAAAGTACTTATCTGATTTTTGAACATGAACCTAAATAATTTAAAGAGGCATTGAAGAATGAAGATTGGGTTAAGGCCATGGAAGAAGAATTAGACCAAATAAAGAAGAAGAATACTTGGGTACTTGTTCCCAGACCTATCAATAATAATGTGATAGGAACTAAGTGGGTATTCAAGAATAAACAAAATGAATCTAGTGAAGTTGTCAGAAATAAGGCAAGACAAGTGGTTAAGGGTTATGCACAAGAAGGCTTGGAATATGAAGATACTTTTGCACTAGTGGATAGAATTATGGAGTAAGAATTGTGCTAGCATATGTTTCTTGCAAAGGATTTAAATTTTTCCAAATGGACATCAAATCTACATTCTTGAATGGAATTTTGGAAGAAGTTTACATAGAATAGCCTGATGGTTTTACACTATTAGATGATGAAGACAAGGTGTACAATCTGCATAAAGAAATTTATGGTTTGGAGAGGGCACCAAGGGGATGCTATGAGAGACTCCACTCATATATTTTCAAGATCATTTTCATCAAAACAAGTGAGGAAAATAATTTTTACTTGAAGATTGAAAACGATGATCGAATGTTAATTGTTGAAGTCTTTATTGATGATATCATTTTTTATGGAAATGATGAGATGAGCATTGCTTTTTCTTATGAAATGAGGATATAATTTGAGATGTCTATGTTTGGAGAGACAAAATTATTTTTTGGATTGTAGATATCTCATCTCAGTGATGGAATCTACATTATACAAGCAAAGTATGTGAGGGAAGTGTTAAATACCTTTAGGATAGAAAATTCTAAACCGGTTGGAACTCCAATGGTGACTGGTTGTAATATATCTAAGGAAGATGGTTCTAAAGAGGTGAATGCAAATTTATATAGATCCATGATAGGTAAGTTCCAATATGTTGTTTATAGTAGGCTTGATATAGCACATGCAGTTGATATTGTTGCAATATTTCAAGCTAATCCAAAGGAATCCCATGTGGTGGAAATGAAAAGAATCTTTAGATACTTAAAAGGGACTAAAGACTCTGGTCTTTGGTATGCTTAGAAAGGAGGTTTTACTTTGAGTGTTTTCACTAATGTAGATTAGGCAAGTAATGTGGATGATAGAAAGAGCACAAGTGGAGAATATTTATTTCTTTGAGAGAGACTTGTGTCATGGACAAGCAATAAGAAAAATTATATTTCCCAATCTACTACAAAGGTAGAATATGTTGCTTCTTCTATTAATTGCACTCAAATTTTTTGGATGAAGAAGATATTGGAAGGTGTCAAGGAGAAGGTAACTGACCTAGTGGTTATCTATTGTGATAATAATAGTTTTATTAAAATTATCTAAGAACCCTATGATACACTATAAGACCAATCATATTGCAATTAAGTACCATTTTCTTAGAGAGCAAGTTCAAGAGAAAGAGGTGCAGTTGGATTATGTACCAACTAAGGATCAGGTTGTAGATATTTTCACAAATCCACTACCTAAGGATGTGTTTGAGTTTCTAATAGCCAATTTGTGGGTTATTCCCCTACCTTAGAAAAATTAAAGTGATTTTGGTGCATTAGTCCAATATTTTGTATTGGAAATCTTTGATTGGATTGATGTAATAAGGAGCTACTCCTTAGGGGGAGCAGTTGGTGGTAAAGGCACCAATTACTAGATTTTGATCAATGGTATGGATTATTTTCTAGTGTTGTCAAAGGGGGAGAGAAATGGGAAGTGGTGAGCTAACAGATGAGATAGATCAGAGAGAAAGGGGGAGACATATAATAGTTGGAAAGAGTAGAACACAAGAAAATCATATTACCTTATTGACAACATGTTGAGTTTCCATCAATGCCAAAGGCAGGATTTTGGAATAATTGATAATGTGATGGTATAGATTTGGTATTGTGTTGATAAGTTATTATGTTGTCATTGATTTCAAGTATTGCCTTAGTGTTCTTAGTATGTTTCCATATATGTGAGAAGGATGCACAGTGTGTTTTCAAGTGGTTTCGGTGGTCTTGATTCTTAACGAAGACCTGAGAGTGCCTTTATAGGATAATTGTATAATTGCAACTGTTGAATGTATTATTTGAGTAAGTTATGTTTAATTGAAGTATGATAGGGAAACTTGTAAAATAGTTTGTGATTGGAAATACATGATTTGATTGGTTTATCGAATCTATTATGAGTTAGGTGGTGTAATCATAGCATTGGGTTTTTGATACAATGTTTAGTTCATGGTTTCAACCAAAATGGATTTGAATGATCGGTAAGCATGTTTTAAGGTTTAAAAATTTGTTTCAGTGAAAGGTGAAAGTCTTCTTTAGCTATCGATGGTAGATCTTCATTTGGTGATTGGTGATTGAGTTGTGATGAATCACATGTGTTCCAGCTATCATGCTGAAATGTTCCAATTCATTTGTGGTGATGTGTTGGCTTTAAATTGATTAAGGTAGAAATTTTATCAGGATGTAGGCTGAGTTGGTCAAAATGTGTTTGACTATTCTTCATAAAATTAATTTTATGACTCTATCTTGTGGTTGACCTGTGGTGTTACCCAAATTTACAGTCAAGTTTGAATGGTTGAATAATTTAGGGAAGTGTTTTCTCCACTCATAATCTTGTATTTTCTTTTTCCATTTTTTAATTCGTTATTGCAATAATTAGGCCTTATGCATTTATCTTGTCTAAATTCTTTCATTTTCCTGATAAATCTACTATGTTCTATGTTTTAAATGGCTTGCATATATTTGAATTCATAAATATAGTCATTGACCTATTTTCATGGTTTAAATATTTATTTTAATATTACTTATGACTTTGGCAGGGAATATTCTATCTCATTTGGCACTTTTGAAAATGCCTTAGCCACGAGATCTCTGAAATGAAGGGAATACCCTCTTATCATTGAAAGACTTAATCTGAGCCATCAATGCAAAAATAGATCCAATGATAGTCACCAAGTCTCCTGACAAACCCTAAGTTAATGAAATATTTTTCCAACTTTGAGATCATTCATTCGCCGGATCTCATGATCAGACTTAAGGTTATTAGCAGGGTTACCTTTTTTCATTAGTCGTGTGATCGCCAGATGATATCAGGGTCAAAGTCAAAGACTTAGAGATTAGGTCAGAACCATTGATGTAGATTCAATTCTATGGCAGTCCGTCGATCTTACCTGAAGCTTGGTTTAATCTAATGGTAGTCACGTGATCTTGTATTAAAACCAAGGTTATCAAAATCATTCTGTGACTTAGAGACTGAAGAAATTTGTAAACCTACGGTCGAAGTGCAGTTAAGACTGAGATTAGAGATCAAAGTTAAAGATCAGTCAATTTGGAATAAAATCTATGGCAGGTGCAATGCCTTAAATCTAAGATGCACGGGTTTCACAGGTAATGAAATGGAAATGAAGAGACCTAGATGCCAAAGATAAAAGATCTAAAGACATGCAGATGACCATAAAAGGGCCACAAGTAGATAAAGAGACATCAAAGATTAAGGACAGATTATTAATGAACTATGAATTATTATCTCTCTGGTCGATAACTATTTCTCAAAGATGACAAATCATTCTCTTAATTCTTGGTTGTTCAGTTGTTGATCTAGGGATTAGGTTTAGGAAATGAACCATCATGTTGATCTAAAGCTTGTTTGCATCCTTTGAAAATTATATATATAAGGATACCAAGATCAATGTGGGGGGTCTCCTGGTCGATCTGAGGTGTCTGAGGACATTATTATCAGGCTGGTTATTATAGTCAGATTGGGTTAGTTTTGATCAACAAATACAACATGAACTAATTGTACCATTTTCTTTCATTTAATATATGTCATGTAGACCTTTTATTTCACCTGTGGGAATAGATGTCTGTTTCATTTACAATTAGTCCCTTAGATAAACCAATTAGAACTTCTTCAAAGTGATAGTTTGATGTATATGCTTCTTAGTTTGGATTCTTAGTTATCAATCTCAATTGGTTTCTCATCTTTCATGGTTAAAATATTATTATTTGAGGCCTCATTCAATTAGTCTGTCAATTGAGAAAGTAAATTCCTATTGAGATATCTTTGAATTCATTTTAAAGTTGCATATCCATTTCATAACACCTTTGAAGTGATAGTTTTCTTGCAAAACCGTCTCTGAGGTTGCACAAGAGATTGGGTGATATTGACTCTATTTCCCATGAAGGAATTAAGGCACTGATCTACACTTATTTGTTGGATTATGGTCATTTGGTTCATTGTTTATAGTTTTGTGATAATCTATCCATCTGCACTATTCATTTATATATACATAAACATTCTTAATACATTGACATTTTCAATCAACATTTGTGATTTACAACTTTCATTTCAAGTGTTCTTTCAAGGTTTTGGTGTTCTGTTACCGACCGAATTCAGTTTCTTCTTACTGACTAGTCTTGGTGTTTCTCTTATCAACAGACTCTTTGATGCCTAGTGTGCTATACTGGCGGTTGCTTACAGTTATATTTCACATTGATCTCATTTTGATTTCTTTCAATTACTTTTGCCAACGCTTAGAGGAAGAGATTGTCTAGGATCTATCATCTGCTATAAAATGCCTTGGAACTAGAAGAATAAGTTCAAGGAATAGGCCTACCAGCCTTAGTTTTGTAGAGCCATAATTGCAGAGGTTTTTACACCTAATTTGGTTGAAACCTTGTTAGTTGGCCAAATCACTTGGGTTTCCCACCATTGGATTTTCAAGTCCATAGGAAATCCAATTTATTGATTTGAGAACCAACAAATTGCTTGGTAGACAAGTTTTTTTTATACTAGGATGTGTGTTTTGGTGTGATCTCTCTGAGTGTGAAGATTGAAAGGTGATTTAAAATGTGTTAGGTGATATTTAGGTAAGTTTTCACCTTAGGGCTTGAGTAGTGATATTTATATCATCAAATTGAAGATTTGTGTGTGTAGATTGTGGATGTGAAGGTGCGATCAAGCCAGAGTATTCCATAATGATATGATGAGTGAATGAATGTGTTACAGAGGATCTGATCAAGCAAAGAAGTTTCTATTATGTAGATCAAAAGACTCTAACAAGTTTCTTATTCTAAATACCTTAACTGGGTATATCCTAACAAATCTTATTTGTAAATCTCTTAACATAATAGCTCATTAACTTGAGTTTGAAATCTCCTATCAGAGTTACCCCTAATAGGGTAAAGCTCCTAATAGGGCTAGAGGGAAATCTCATAACTGGGTAGTACCTAATAATGTCTTTGTAAAAACCTAACAGGGTAAAGTTCCTAATAGATTGTACTTCAGAAGATTACTTTATTTGTGGGTCTTCATTCCCACCATATTTTTCACCCATTTGGGTTTCGATGTGAAAATATATGTGTTATGTATTTCATGCTTTGGGGTGGTTGTGTTTATTGATTAAGTTTCATTTTCTTATCTATTGGTGAACTTGTGAATGTTGTTTTTGAGATAAATAGGAGAAAATATGCATATATCTTAGATAGCTAGGTCACCCCCAAGTTATCTTGGACTCTTAGGAATAACACACATATCTCAATTCATTCCGCTCTGCTAGCCATAAATACCTGCAAGAGATTAAAGAAATTGGTGTTAGAGATCGGGATGCCTAATTATTTCATATGAAATATCAGAAAAATTATAGTTTTCTTTGATAGAACATTGAACTAATTTCACAGTTATCACATATATTAGAGGAAATCAAAGAAACATCATCAATATTCATTCATATTTAAACCTTTTTTTTCATCTAACCAATTTATTCATTGTGTAGGTATATGAATATTCTTATTGCTAATCAAAATGTTCATAATATCTAATATCACAACATCTGGGGTAAAATAGGATCCCACAAGTGTTGAGCTCAACATGTTTCCCTCTTGTGTTTTAAGTAGAGGATGAATGTAGAAGTACCATTCTTTTTATCTAATTTGAGAAAGTATCCATCACTCACAAAATTGAGTTGATGGATTCAATGTCATAAATGATAATTACCTACTTGATTGAACTAAAAAGTAAAGTAGCAATGACCAGTCCAAAAGATTAATAAAAAGAAGTAATCTTAGATCAAGGTCTCATGAACTTAAGTGCCCTAGAAAGAACTGTTAGAATAGTCCCAAAGGATAACTAAGAGGGGCGGTGAATCAATTATCAGTAACTTCAGTTCTTTTCACTTCTTTAAATTTAGAATATAACAAAGTAAATGCATAATCAGATAACACAGTACTCAACACACAATTTGATTACGGGGAAACCAAATGGTAAAAACCCCGATGGGAATTAGCACCCACAATAAACTATAATTGTTTGTAGTAATCCCTATTAGAAGATATTTCAACCCTATTAGGAATTTTACAATACAATGCAATAAGTATAGTGACCTGGTTAAGGGTCAGACCCGATTGTCTTTTACAAATAACCCTGTTAGGGGTGGTGGACTCACTGTCCAAAAGCTCACTGCTTGATGGTGAAGGCTACAACCTTCTGTATAATAGATATGCACTATATCTAATGATGAACTATAGAGTAGA
>MU227125.1:31813-55216 GCA_018584345.1 Thuja plicata | reverse complement strand
TTCACTTCTTCTTCACATAGACTCTTGATGAATGAACCAACTCTGATAATCTGCTTTGTACATCTTTCTTATCTTTTCGTATCATTCACACTTAGCGTGTCACCTTTGACTTGCTATAAGTATCTTCATCAAATTATAAGATCATAGGACCTATAAGACAACTCTTTATAACATCCTTTTTGTCTCTAATAATCACGCAAGAATTATTACAACCGTGCAAGTATAAACCAAATAGACGCGACGCTTCACTAAGTCGGCCTCACCAATTTAACTCTAACTTTGCAATCTTCTTGAAACATGTTTGGCACCTTTGGATTAATATCATCAACTCATAACTAATCATTAATATACACATGCATATATAGAAGATAGGTGCAACTCAAGAAACATGTGATATACGTTGGCCCTAAACCGTTACACTTCCAGAACTGTAACTGCCAATAACAAAATTACATAACTTTACTGAAACATCATATCTGGGTCTGTGTGTATGAACATAACATAATAAACATGTCAAAAAAATGTATCTATCCACAAAAGTCTTCATATCATCATTCTGATAAGTACATATAGAATTACTATTGTGTATTATATGTTGTCATCAATGACAAACATACAATCAATCAACTGCTCAGAATCAAATCCCCAACAAGAACAAAGAAGCGATGTTGATGAAATACAATCACCAAATAAGTAAAAAAAGATAGACATTAAGTAGAGATATGCATGTTGTTGAAATAGATAAAGTCATTAATTTTAATGAGAAATGTGTTATTTTTATGAAGATAGAAATGCATGACTATTATGTCAAACAAGATCCTTACACCTATGTTGTGAGGTAGATCGTTATTATTGTTAAAAGGTGACAAAAAATCATTAATTAATTTTCCTTCATGATGAGACCAAATGAAGGATTGTCATTGTTATGGACATGGAACAAAGAAAATGAGAAATAAGTTAAGATTGTTGTATATGTAAAGACCAATTTCATGAAAATCACTGAAATATTAGGATAGCAATAAAAAGGGCATGAATATGTCAAATAAATGATATAAATGTGAAAACATTGTGACATGTGCAAGATATTTGCACTATTATGCCAAAGTATAATTAAAGACAATGTTGATATAAGAAGTAGAGATCAAACCATTGTTTATAGGAATAGAGGAGTAGCCAGTCTTCATGGAGAACACCAAATTTCATCCAAGAACATATGATAAAATGAGTATTAAAAATAGTATAAAGAAGAATGTTTCCATGTGATAAGTGGAAAATGATCAAGCCAATGAATTGAGACACTTCATACATAAAGTGAGTGATCGTGAAGGAAAGGTAGCATGGGAAAAGTATGGTTTCCAAAGGTAGTAGGTAATTTTGGCATCAGAAACACATGTATTCATTTTCATATCTTCATTTCTTGAAGATGTAGGGAATGTTTATTTTTTTGTTTGAGATTGTGCATTGTACATCATGAGCATACATGAAGACACAAAGATAGGTGTGGATACACTATTCTAGTACTAAATTGACCACGAGAAACTCAGATTTATATTGGCCATAAGACATAATGGTTCATTCAAATGAGATTTTTATTCAATTGCAGAAGCAAGGGTTACGTAAAGCCCATGATTTCAAGGTGAGCATTGTGAGCCAGGAAATTGTTCTTTCCAATTTATCATTAGAAAAAAACATTGGATATGGACTGAAGGGCATGGATCCCACTATCAACATTGAAAATAAAACTAAAATGGCCAATGCTCAAGAATTTATATCAAGTTTTATAGAAGATTACAATACACATATTGGAGAGCATGGTGTGAGGATTTTAGGAGGCCAGAAGCAATAGATAACTATAGAAAGGACATTAGTGCATTGGATGCAGAGAGTGAGTACTTGATTCAAGATGCTTTGGACCACTTGATGAAAGGGTTAAACATTCTAGTAATATCACATTGGCTTTCAACTGTTCAAAGTAAAAATAATGTTGCAGTTGTGTTAGGTGGTAAAATAGTTGAAAGTGGCACTGATGAAGAATTTCTTAAAAATAATGGTAAGGCACAATAATTTTAACTTTCAAATGTATGAAATTATCACAAGCTAATAAATTAATATAAAAGGAAATTATAGTGACTATTCAATAGTGTCCATGATAATCACATGTAGTTGACATCAACCCAGTAGATGGAAAGAAATAGGCATTTAAATAAACCTAGAGAACCAAGAAACACCAATAGGGGAGAAAACTAAGGTCAAATGTCAAATATATAGAAAAAAAAACTCATGCTATTTACTTTTCAATTCACAGAGCTTGAGGCTGAGCATAAAAATATATAGAAATAACAAGCATTTTCATTATTTTTGAAGAAACATAGCTCAAAATTACCAGGCATGGCTTTAATGGATGTGATATGTATAAAACCCCTCCACGAAAATTTATGAAGCCTTCACAACATAGAAACCTTGGCGGCCCTCACAGCAAAATGAAAGAATAGAGAATGAATGAAAATGAAATGAGAGTTGAGATATGTTTATGGTTTTCTTTTTCCCTAAGTGTTTGCCTTTACTTAGGTATTTTTTGCCTTTGTTTTTAAATTATTCTTTTTACATCAAAATAAAATGTAAAATATTTATTAAGTGATGTTTTGTGAATCATTTAATAAATATTATTTATGATGCATAAATAATAGCATTTGTTCTCTAATTATTGAGAAGAGGGGTATTTTTGGAAATTCATGAGAGAGTGCCAAGTATATAGGGGAGTTGGAGAGGTTGAAAACATATGCAGGGAATATAGGGGTTTTTTACCTAGTTTTGAGGCATTTTGAGCATTTTCATGGGCCTTTATGATAGGATAGGTTGGGGCTTGATTTTTTGTTCACCCATGAGCATTTTTTGAGTTGTGTAGGGGGGATGAAAAATAGGCTTTATGGTTTTGCATGACCAAGGAGGTTTAGTTCCTATTTTTGTATAATTACTCAAAATAGTATAAGTGTGTTCAAGATTCATTTTTTAAAGTTAGTTCCTGACATTTTTGGAAGTTTCTTTCAGCACGAGATTATTTTGTAACTCATTTACATAATTGTATGCAGTTGTATCTATATACATTTTGAGCAATAAGATAAACATTTTTAGCCTTCTCAAATTACTCAATGTTGTGTGAAATTATTGAAGTGTTTGATATAATTTTTTGACACTTGATATGGCCTTGATTTTATACTTCATATTCAATTCATCTTTATGGATAAATATGTATGTGTGTAGGTCATTGTTTATGTTATGAGGTTATGAATATTTTAGTTTTAAAAAGATATATGACTTTCCTTCTAAAAACTTGAAGAAATTCAAATTTACAATGAAATGTTTTTGCATAAGTATATGAAAATTGAGTTGTGCCTAGGTTAGTTGTGTTTACCATATTGTATATGTCAAGTATTCCTATATCATGTCATAGAAATTTGGTGCATTTCCTTTAGGAGTAGTTAACATTTTCATGTTTCCTTCTCACCCTTTCCTTTGGAAAAAGATTATTTTGGATTAGTTTAGGCGAAGTATCAAGAGGAATTTGGTCTTCTATAGAGGTTCATTCTCACTGAAAATTTCCCACAACCTTATAATGTTCCCATCTGTCAATAGATTTTTGAACCTCAAGTTCAGCGGGGTGTACATCTAACTAATAATAGTAACAACAATCTTTGACTAGGAGGACTAAAAGGATGTAAATAATCTCAAAACCATGAACAAAGATTAGTTCCTTATCTATTGGGTGATAGAGTCAAGACATAGCAGAAGATAAAGATTTTCTTGTACAAGGGTGGAGGGGAAAAAAGCAAAAGCCAAGAACTATCAAGCCAAAACTGACTAAACCCTATAGCACACTCAAAATTCTATTTACAAATGAGAAGGGGAATAATCTCTCACCCCTAAAAGAACTTAAATTTTCTCATGTGAAATCATTGAAAAGATGGGAGAAATATGATCCCTTACAGAACAATGGATTGTGGCCAAATGATGTGGTTAAGAACAAATAACACCTGGTGACCACTTCAATGTCAAATCTCATACTCAAGGAAAGAAAAATATATATAAATAAATGCATGCCCAAATAGCCACTCTTCATCATAAACTTTTGAATCGTAGTGAGCCACCTTCTCAGCATCATGTATGACCGCTATAACATAGCTTGGTTTGACAACATCAATTTTATCATATTGTAGGAAATAAATACCAAGAACTAGGAATGCCTCTTTCAAATCACAAGATGAATCAATCCCTACACACATGGTTGTTGATTGTAACTCCTAAATACGCTATTCTACAACCATGGCGTCAAATCTGACTACTAAAATTTCTTGTCTTCTTCTACAGATAAGATCATCAGATCTGTCATCTTTACTTTTATTAGTTGGGGAATCACCGTAGGAAGTAAGAGGATGAACTAAGACCCTTTGAATCTACATGGCTTATTATTTAGGGAAAGGGATCTCGGGAATGAAAAAAATCATCACCTCCTCTTATGCCTCCCTTTTTATGCCTTCTTGGTCAATAAATTTTAATGATAAAGATTTAAAGTTGTCATGCAAGAATTTGAATTCATAAGGTCTTGAAATTTTGTCATCAAAACAAAAATCTCCACTTGTGGAGTATGATTTAAAATATTTCTAGTAGCCTTATTAGGAATATTTTCCCCTTCTTGATGCCTTTTCTCAATCTCAAAAGTGAAAGTTTCTAATACAGAAGAAAATGAAGGCAGATATATAACTTCACTCATACCTTCTTTTATATCATCAGAGTCAGATAAACGCATCAATTCTAATAATGTGGTCATTTTCATCTTCAATTCCACACTGAAATTCATCACCCGAACCCTTTAGGCACCAATTAGGAACAAATACAACCTTGTGTTTATCTGGTAATACTTACTTTTTAGGTGAAATAATTTGTTTCTCAATTTGTCCCATTTGCATGCATGTCAACAAATGATCAGGTTTTGCATCTTGGTCTTGATTCCAAATTCCCTCTTGTTGTTGAGTATTATTTCTCCATGGGAATAAAAAATCATGGGATTTGATCAACACCTGTATATAATCCTGCTTGCTAAGAATAGAGAAGTTGTAAGATGACAGTTCTTTATTTTTCATATCCTCCTTCAACGACCTTGATAATTCTATTGAGGTTTTCATTTTTTGAACCTTTTGTTCTAGGTCCTTGTGTAAATATTATCTATTATGCATAATTCTCAACAACAGTACAGATTTAAGGTCGTAAGATGAACATAACTTCTTTCTCTCAGCTTCACAGATACTTTTTTAAAGGAATTCAAAACTTAATGGAGCACTTTTTCATCTTCAACTAATATTTATTGGAAGATGGGTATAGGTCATCTTATAGATTTGGACTGATTTCCTTTCTTGTCCTGATACCGAACCATTTCTCTGACGTATTTTAACTAAACAGAGTCATCAACCTTCATTTGTGGGAATGCATCATTAGATATCTTAAGCAAGAAAGCACTAGTCTTTTTGTTTCCCCAATGGAGTTTCCAATAATCTATTGGTTGTAAATTTTTCCTTTTAAAAATAATTCCTAAAAGAACTCCTTATGCCCTAAATTAAAAACAAATTGAAAAACTAGTAGCTAGAGAAGTTGTCATTGAGTTGGAAACTTTACTCTGAATTTTGGAGGTATAGCTCCCTCTTAGAATTTTGGGATATGTTCTTAACCAGAAAGAAAGAAAAGTTAACTAATATCTAACTAAGTATAGACATACTATAGGTGCAAATTGGATTTGTGGATAGAGGAAAAAGAAAGGTAAAATGACACAAAGTTCACTTCATTGATATAGTACATGAATAAGAGAAAAATTAAACAATTTAATCCCACGTAAATATAAATTTTAGAACTCAAAGTTTCCAAAATAAAAACATTTATAACTAGATTGAACAAAAAGGCAAGATAATAACAACCGCCATAATTCAGGACCTCATTTATAGTCTACAAAGAATATAAACAAACGCGCAGTTTTGAAATATATGCATTCATGTTTCAAAGATGCCAAAAAAATATGACACAAAGTTTGATATGTCTTAATACCAAATAGCTATATCCCTAGGTTTATTTTTTAGAGCTATTACCACTCCTTTCTTCCCCATGCCCCCTCTCTTTTATCCTTTCAAAAATCCTATATATATACAAAAATAGGATCATTCATTTTAATAATACTCTTTGAAAGTGATTGGTGCCAAGAAAAGAATTTGAAATGGAAACATATTTTGTGCTCAAAATTTTTTGTTGCTACCACTACTTACAAATAGATTCCTTGCATCTTAAAATAAGAAGGTTAACATATTTTGGGAACAAGTTCTCTATCTACATCAATTTGTATTTCCATGAAAATTTTGTGGAGTTCAGTGTGTCTTTCTTCTTCTTTTAGGATGGTCACTCTTCGATATTCAACATAACTAGTTTTCTCCTTCCATGTAACCAAGAGTAGCTGTGAGACAATTTCAATTTGTTCTACTCAGGGCCAATTCAATTCATCTTAGACAATGAACATTGGTTCTTCATCTCAAATTTCATTGTTCACAAGAAGCCCCATTCTGAGAAAATTCTTGAGCTGTCATTATGAGAAATATCAACTTTGAAAATGCTACCACCTTTCTTTGTAGTTTGAGATTTAAGCTCATTTAATTTTGGAAGTAGATAATAATAACTTTTTATCTATGAATTTGTATTACCACCTGAGAAAATTTACTTCATTACACATGCTATTTAAGAGTTGTACTTTCCTAGCCTTTGAAAAGATCATGCTTTGAAAGATGTGCCACACAATGTAGTTGGAGAGTTGATGGGTGGTGTGAACTCATTCTCTGATCAATAGAGCCTAGGTTTGATTATTAGTCTGAGTCACAAAATATCCATGAGTTGGTGTAATAAACATTGTATTGTCAGCGATCGGTGATTGCTCTGATGTTTTGAATTTCTATAAACATAAGGAAAATTGGAGATTTACCTGACTTTTTGATGACCGGGGGTTTCTATGGTTGGAGGGAATTTTCCAAAAAAAAATTTGAATGAAATTCAGGTATGGACACTTAGTAACTGGGGCCAACTAGGTATCCATAGCGATCAAAGGAATCGACAATGAAGGATTGAGATAAATAAAGAGTTTTAGACCAAGGACCAAAATTTAGGAGGCCCAAAAGTTTCAAATTTTGTGGTAACACAAGGAAATCTACTTGAGAAAATGATCTTCAAACTTATTAATTTCTAATTTTTGTTAGTAATAACTGAGGGGGGGTGAATCAGTGGCCTCAAAAATATTCTAATAATCAACCCTTAAAACTTAGTACCACAATATTAAGCCTCTAGTTATCTTCAATCCTATAAGATGAATGCCTCCAAATACTTTTATCAAATTACTACTCCTCGGAATGCTTTGTAAAACCTTCTACTGTATGTTTACTGAAAAGCAATCTGTTAATTTACCGAAAGACAGTAAATTATCTAGAGTATACCAGTCAATCTAATTAAGTTATGTGTAATGCAAAACACTAAATTAATGACTCATAAACACAATGACACATAGATTTTTAACGTAGAAACCCTGTTAAGGGAAAAACCACTTGGGACTGGTAACCCAAAATTTTCACTCTTCTAAAGTAAGCTCAATGAAGAGACAACCCTGTTAAAGGTTACAAACACACTGTTAGGTGTGACCTTGTTAGAGGATTTGAAAGTTTAGTTTGTCACTTGATATTGGGCATCTTTATGCTACCATCTTTGATCAAACACTCACTTGGCAAGTCAATTGGTATCTGGCATCTCATTCTATCTTCATGACCAAACTTTTTGATACTGCATTGGATGTATCTAAATATAGAAAGGATCTTTAAATCTCATTCAATTAAGAAACTTTCTGAATCAATGGTTAAACTGAAATAGTATGACCTGTTCACATATATGACTTATACTTGCATATTTTTAGATCTATTGTAATCTCATAAAATAATCTGATCAATATATCTCTATCTATACCTTTGCTCCACTTGATTCTTCTCAATGATGATGTGCTTTGTTGCTCAATTTCCACAAAAACAATTAGCTTTCCTCAGCTTGATTGATCAGGACTATATGAAGTTGTTCTTCATCGGTTTCTCTTTAGCATCCTCTTTTTCATTCTCTCCCCACACCAATTCATAATGAATTGAGTTGTCTCTTTATAGAAATGATCTCACCATTGTTAGGTTCTTGATTTTCTTGATCTTGGCATGATCCACAATATTAGTCAATTAGATTTAAATAAAAACTCATGTTTTATCTCGTTGAGATCTTCTTGCCAACTGGACAAATCAGCTTTAAATCATTTACTTATCTCTGGCTTATCTTGTCAATGAAACAATGATAACTACCAGTTAAATATATATTTAGCTCTGCCAACTAGATATTTTTTCATTTATGAACTCAAGTTAGTTTTGGTTTTTAACTATCTGATAACGTTGGTCAACACTCCAGTTCTCCTTGAGCTTCTCTGTCAGTTTACACTGTTTCTAACCATCGAGTATGCTTGTGATTTTTCTCGTCGGTAATTCTCATCGGTGTTCTTTCTTGGGCATCACTATGGCTTGACTGTCGGTGATCTATGTCTATCAAGTTTCACTGACCGTCGGTGTTTGTAGTCACATAGTGAATACTTGTCTTTTATGCATTACAGAAAGCATAATCTTTATCTCTTTGATTCTCTAAAGTATTTGACACTTTGTATATAACTGAATAGATTATATCAAGCTGACATCAATGCCAATACAATCCATTAATTGATTTAATGTCTTGCATTATCCTTCTACATTTTGGTGACCAACTTAACATTTTTAAACATTCAATCAGTTACATGTCATCAATATCTCCCTTTAGCATTGATGGAAACATACTACATTATCATACTATACTATCACTAATACAATATGAAATATACAGTTCATCAAGATTTCCTAATGTAGCTGTTACAAATGTCTGGCTCTCGGTAAGCTCATATAGCTTAGATTTGTTTCTTGTAGAGTGGTTTTCTTCAATCTTCAATCCCTTCAATGGATAGAAGTATCATCTGAATCTCTATTTTGATATGTACTCTATCTTGACTATTCCTCTTCTTGATAATCTCTTTTTCCTTTGACAACATTCTTTCTCTTTGTCTCAACTCTCTTTGCCTTTGTTACATCTCTCCCTTAAATGAATATTTCATATTTAATCAATTTCTCTCCCTTAGAATATTGACTAGCTCTTCCTTCTAATTCTCAGGAACTTCTCTTCATGGATAATGACATAATCTTTCCCTTTATCATATCTCTCCTTTATGTGATATGGAATCATCTCTCCTTTTGATAATGAGATCATCTCTCCCTTTGTATGATAAAGAAAATCTCTCCCTAATGATAATGAGAACATCTCTCCCTTTGACAACAATGCCAAACAAAAAATAATTCTTCTTGTTTTATCATCTATATCATGTTCCATCTCTTTTTATAATATATTCCTTGAATTTCCCTATCCATTAGCATTACAATGTCTCTGGTGTTTGGTGTAGATTTTTACCTTAATGTGTATAGATGTATCTGTTGTTGTCCATCTTAGTGTTTGCATCAACATGAATGATCTTCATATTTGGTATAGGTTGATGCAACCTACTAGTCATCTTACTGACTGATAGACAAGGGTTGGACCCCTAGTCTCTATCTCAGGTACTCAAAAGTATCCTTTGGTAATGGCTTGGTGAATATGTCAGCTAACTGTTCCTTTGATTGAACACATTCTAGTGTCACTTCTTTTTCTTGCACTTTTTCTCTCAGATAGTGATACTTGATAGCAATATGCTTAGTCTTAGCATGCATGAATGGATTTTTAGAAATGTTTATTGCACTGGTGTTATCACAATAGATAATTACTAGTTCAAGAATATTCATATTCATACCTTCCAGTAATTGTTTGATCCATACAATATTGGAGAAATTTGTAGTAGCATCCACATACTCTGCTTCTGTAGTAGACTAAGAGATGCATCCTTACTTCTTGCTTATCCATGTGACAATTCTATCACCCATGAAGAATGCTCCTCCTGTTGTTCTCTTTCAGTCATCAATGTTTCCAACCCAATCAACATTTGTATAGACTTGTAGCTCAAATTTTTCTTCTCTTTTGTACCATAAGCCATAGTCCTTGGTGTTCTTCAGATATCTCAGAATTCTTTTGACAACAGTCATATGTGATGCTCTGGGATTAGAAGAGAATCTTGTAACTATCCCTACTACATGTGATATATCTAGTCTAGTATGAACAACATACATAAATTTTCCAATCATTGATCTATATAAGGTTTCATTTAACTCATTTTTCTTGTCTTCTTTTTTCATCTTGCCTTCAGTAGAGCCATAGGCATTCCAACTGGTTTGGAATCTTCCTTCTTGAATATCTCCTGCAATTCCTTGATGTATTTGGACTGAGTGATATAAATTCCTATATCTTGTTGAAGAATCTGTAGACCAAGAAAGAATTTGATCTCCCCAAACATAGACATTTCAAATTCCTTTCTCATTTCATTAGCAAAAGATTTGCATAAAAACTCATTTCCCACAAAAATGATATCATCAACAAAAATTTCAGCAATCAGAATATTACCATCTGTGTCTTCTTTTAAGTACAGATTGTTATTTTCACTTGTTCTAACAAATTTTATGCTAATGAGATATGAGTGAAGTCTTTCATACCAAGCTCTAGGTGCTTGTTTCAATCCATACAAGGCTTTATGTAGTCTACATACCATGTTTCTCTTGTCTAGATCAACAAACCCTTCTAGTTGTTCAATGTATACCTCTTCTTCAAGTATTCCATTTAGGAATGTAGATCTGACATCCATCTGGTATACTTTGAATCCTTTAAATGCAGCATAAGCAAGTAAGATTCTAACTCCTATTCTAGCAATAGGTGCAAAGGTTTTACCATAATCAATACCTTCTTCTTGTGCATATCCCTTGCATACTAATCTTTCTTTGTTTCTAGTGACTTCTCCATTCTCATTTAGCTTTCTTCTGAATATCCATTTGGTACCGATGACATTCTTGTCATCTAGTCTTGGTACTAGTGTCCATGTACTGTTATTCTCTATCTGTTCTATTTATTCATTCATAGCACTGACCCATTCTTCATTCTCAAGTGCATTGTAAACAAATTTAGGCTCAAGATCACAAAGTAAACATCTTGTGTTTAGTGACTTACTTCTTGTTCTTGTTCCAACCTTCTTATCTCCTATGATTTGATTCAGTGGATGATTTCTTCTGACATACTTGGCAAGTTTCAGTTCAGCTCTTTGTTCATCATTTTGATCAGCTTCTTGACCTTCGTTCTCATCTTCATTGTTCAGAACATCATCTTGAGTATTATCCTAATTTTTGGTAATTGTAGCCTGACGCTCGGGTGCAATGTTTTGATGCTCAAGAGTGATACTCTATTTCTTGGGTAGAGTGTCAGGTTTTGTATAAACAAACCTGTTGTAGTCCTCTAGTTCCTTTTTTCTTTCCTTATCATTCTTTTCTACAAATTCATCTATTTTCACATTTGCACTTTCAATGATTTTTTTAGATGACTTGTTAAGACATTTATAAGCCTTTCTTTTGGTTGAGTACCCTAGGAAGATGCCTTCACTTTTGCAGTCAATTTTTCTATTTATATCATCCTTCAAAATATAACATTGACTACCAAAGATTCTGAAGTAACTTCCATTGGGTGTATGACCATACCAAAGCTCATATGGTGTCTTCTTTGTGTCTTTCTTTAATTGTACTTTATTTAATGTGTAGACAACAATACTGATAGCTTCCCTCCAGAAATTTTGAGTGATTCTTTTCTCAATCATCAATGTTCTTGCACAGTCAATAATTGATTTGTTTCTCCTCTCAGCAATTCCATTTTTTCGTCATGTCCTTGGTGTAGAAACCTATATTTTAATTTCATGCTCATTGCAATAGTCAGTGAATTCATCAGATGTAAATTCCCCTCCTCTATCTGACCTTAATAATTTTAATTTCTTTTCACTTTATTTTTCTACCATAGCCTTATACCATTTAAACATCTTAAATGCCTCTGATTTATCTTTTAAAAACATGACTATCATCATTCTAGAATAATCATCAACAAAGAGAATAAAATACCTATCTCCATAGTAGATCTTTGTCCTCATGGTTCCACATAGATCTGTATGGACTAATTCTAGAATTGCAGTAGATGTATGAGTTTTACTCTTGAAACTAGACTTTGTCATCTTACCTTTTTGACAATTCTTGCACATGATATGCTCGAGCTTAGTCATTGTCGGTAAGCCTCTAACATTCCTTTTGTTGCTTATCTTTATCATGTTGTCATAGTTCACATGACACAATCTTTTTAGCCATAACCATATGTCTTCGTTTCTATCCATCAAACAAGTGGTGTTAGTGTCATCAAGATAGAAAAGGTTACCTTTTATCTGCTCACTGGTACCAATCAACCTTCCTGATTCATTGAATATCTTTTCCTTTTATTTAAAATGCTACTCTGTGACCATAATTGTTCAACTGACAAACACTTAACAAATTATAATTCAGTCTTTTAACCTAGTAAGCATTTTCACATTTTATCAGGTTATTCAACATTATGGTTCCTTTACCTTCAACTTGGGCACATCTTGTCTATTCATCTTGTGATCTTTTTCTTGAGTTGTTAAACTCTCTTTCAAAGCACACAAGCTCTGATACCAATTGTTAGTAATAACTAAGAGGGGGGTGAGTCAGTGGCCTCAAAAATATTTTAATAATCAACCCTTAAAACTTAGTACCACAATATTAAGCCTCTAGTTATCTTCAGTCATATAAGATGAATGCCTCCAAATACTTTTATCAAATTACTACTCCTTAGAATGCTTTGTAAAACCTTCTACTGTATGTTTACCAAAAAGCAATCTATTAATTTACCAAAAGATAGTAAATTATCTAGCGTATACCAATCAATCCAATAAAGTTATGTGTAATGAAAAATACTAAAGTAATGACTCATAGACATAATGACACATGGATTTTTAACGTGGAAACCCTGTTAAGGGAAAAACCACTTGGGACCGGTAACCCAACATTTTCACTCTTCTAAAGTGAGCTCGGTGAAGATCCAACCTTGTTAAAGGTTACAAACACACTGTTAGGTGTGACCTTGTTAGAGGATTTGAAAGTTTATTCTGTCGCTTGATATTGGATATCTCTATGCTACCATCTTTGATCAAACACTCACTTGGCCTGTCAATTGGTATCTGGCATCTAATGTTATCTTCATGATCAAAATTTTTGATACTCCATTGGATGTATCTCAATATAAAAAGGATCTTTAAATCCCACTCAGTTAAGAGAACTTCTGAATCAATGGTTAAACTGAAACAGTATGATCTGTTCACATATACAACTTATACTTGTAGATTTTCTGATCTATTGTAATCTCATAAAATAATCTGATCAATATATCTTTGTTTATACCTTTTCTCCACTTTGATTCTGCTCAGTGATGTTGTGCTCTGTTGCTCGGTGTTCGCAGAAAACTTTAGCTCTTTTCTCAACTTGATTGATTAGGATTGTATAAAGTTATTCTTCATCAATTTCTCTTTAGCATCCTCTTTTTCATTCTCTCCCCACACCAATTCATAATGAATTGAGTTGTCTATTTATAGACATGATCTCACCAATTTTAGGTTCTTGATTTTCTTGATCTTGGTGTGATCCACAATCTTAGCCAATTAGATTTAAAGAAAAAATTATGTTTTATCTCACTGAGATCTTCTTTCCAACTGGACAAATCAGCTTTAAATCATTTACTTATCTCTATCTTATCTTGTCAATGAAAACAATGATAACTACCAGTTAAGTATATATTTGGCTCTATCAGCTAGATATTTTTTTATTTCTGAACTCAAGTTAATTTTGGTGTTTAACTCTCTGATAGCATCGGTCAACACTCTAGTTCTCCTCAGGATTCTCCATCGGTTTACTCTATGTTTCTGGCCATTGGGTATGCTTGTGATTTTTCTCATCAGTAATGCTCGTCAGTGTTCTTTCTTGTCAGTAATGCTCGTCAGTGTTCTTTCTCGAGCATACTTGTGACTTAACTGTTGGTGATCTATGTCCGTGTGGTTTCACTGACCGTCGGTGTTTGTAGTCACATAGTGAATACTTGTCTTTTATGCATTACATAAAGCATAATCTTTATCTATCTATTTCTCTAAAGTCTTTGACACTTTGTATATAACTGAATAGATTATATCAAGTTGACATCAATGAAAATACAATCCATTAACTTATTTAATATCTTGCATTATCCTTCTGTATTTTGGTGATCAACTTAACATCTTCAAACATTCAATCAGTTACATGTCATCAATTTTATGTGTGATTTTAGACTTTTAGGACTCAAAAAATAAAAATAAATTACAGTTGTAAGAAAAGAAATATGAAATTGCATAAATTTGGAAATGAAAATTATTTTTTCATTACTTTAAAGTGACTTCAAACCTTTAGACTCAAAAAATCAAAGCATCACACTTGCTAAACATAGCCTAGACCAAGTGAAGACAAATTTTATATTTTTTCTCTAGTTCTTAAAATTGCCGCCCTTGTGATATGGATCAAATCAGCTTTGGTTCTAATACTGAAGTTTGCAGCCTTCTCGTAGCAAACTTTTGAGTTTTTTTTTTTTAGACTTGGAGCATTAAAGGTTCAAATCAGATTTTGAGGTTTCTCAAACTATGTTCAAACCCTTTGTCTGTTCTTTGATTGATCAGTCCTCAATGTCTTTCTTTAGCCTTCAACTTCAAGTTGTTTCCTTGTATTGCATTTGTTCATGGTCATTCAATGAAAATCTAAAGTGATTTTACCTATTTTTTGTAGCTCCATAGTGAATGTGAGACTTAAAAATGACCTCTAGTGGAGGTTCAACCAGCATAAGGACATTCTTCTTTCACATTTTTTTAAAAAGCTTATTTATTACCATGCTCACGAAAAATCAACCAACATAGGAACACCTTGGCTTCAACTTTTCTTCCAATATGACCTTCAACCTTACAATTATTCCATGAATGGTAAGTCAATTGTCATAAACACAATTTCAATCCTTGATTTTTCCTTTTAAACTTCACCAATTTTCCCAAGTGGAGATTTGATGCCCATAGGGACAAATTTGGTTCCCTTTAACTTTGTCATTTTACTTTCATTTTGGCCTTGGTGGAAAATCAACCACCATAGGGACAATATCACACTTACATTCTCTCTTATCCAACCTTCCCTTGCTAGTGGAAAATCAACCACATGGGGAGAAATCAGTCCCTTTCCTTTTTTTATTCACTTGTGCACATTTGGAGGGAAGTGGAAAAATAACCCTCATAGGGATGCCTCATTTGCTTGTTCACTTTAATCTTGAAGGGGAAAATTGAAGGTCGTAGGGACTGGATGAGATTTTATGTTCATAAGGACAAGTGTAAAATCCATATTCATAGGGAAAAGTAGAAAATCCATGTCCATAGGGGCAAGTGGAAAATCCCTGTACATGGGGACTTTCACCTTCACACGTATTTCCCAAATTTCACAAGTGTATCTATAGTGGAAAATCAACCTCTATAGGGACTATTAGTGTTTTGACCTTAATCATTATGTCCATGAGTGGGAAATCAATACTCATGGGGACTTTGAGGGTTCTCAACTTTAATTTCACCTTTTCTCGCTACCCAAGAGTGGAAAATTGACCTCCATGGGGATTTTTCAATGAGACTTACGGGAAAATTGATTCCCATAGGGACTTTTGGTTAGAAATTGGTGGAAAATCTATCCTCAGTAGGACTTTTTCACTTTACTTGCAAGATTTCATCCTCTAGGTTCAAACTCACAAGTAAAATAGGGCATTGATACACCATGGAGACCAAATGGCTAACCAAAACACCCCAACATTTAAGATTTTTCCCTTAAGACTTAACCAACTTCTGCACTTTAACCTTAATAACTTCAAACTCTTATTACTTGTCTATGTTTACAATCTCATATACCGGAAGGCTTGACCACTCCTCAATCCTTGAAGCTAAGAACTAACACTCCATTACCAAAACCCTACAACTAACTATCTTAAAAATGGGGTCCACATTTGCAATGGGGTGATGGTGTAAAAATGTTACAACATGTACCTTTCTTGTCTCTTCAAAAATAAAATAACCCACCACATCTTCAGTCTACAAAATAAAAAAAGTACTATCAATAGTCATAAAAAATGAATCCCATGAATTAAGTAAAGAATAAAGAAAGATATAACATTTCTCCTCCTCACATGTCATAACACCAATTGATGCCAGTTGAGCCACAAACATATTGAATGCTTCTAGGCAGTCTATAATTCATCCAACCTCTTTCATTCTAAAGGAACACAATTTATTTCACAAGAAAAGATTGTTCACTAGATATTTGGTTTGATACATCTCACCAAATATATTCCTAGCTCCTTTGTTGTCCACTCTTCATGTACATTTATTGAAACATAATCTTCCAAGTACAATATGATTAGACCCTTGGATGTATGATCCATAACATTATACTGAGAAACTATAGTAAGATTTTTAGGTATAAAGAAAGTCTCATCAATAAAATCACAAAGATATTGATCTATTCACAAATCCTCCATCTTTGGATTAAACATCTCCAAATTATCTCCAAAAAAAATTCTCCACCTTTATTCTCCATGATGAAGTTTTAATCTAAAATTTCCAGCAATATGATCACAAATTATCTTCTACACAAGCTCACACACAATTCTTGATTAGTTCAAAAAAACCAACAACTCACAACAAAAATGAGATCAAGATTTGAAACACATGAAAGGAAGTTAAGGAAACATTATTTCATCTAGTCGTTTGGTTTCCTTTATTTAGGATGAAACCTTGTTTCCCCATACTTCTTTCTATTCAAGGCTTTGGGCCCTTCTAAAATCTCCGCTTACCTTGATCAAAAACATATAAATGGAAATATATAAATAGTCATTAAAGTTGTAATCTATTTCACTCTTGGTATTATTTAAATACTTCAAGATCTCATTAGACTACTAATGTATTTCATGTAACACCCACCTCTCAGTTTACTTTTCAATTTTCAGTTGCCGAACTCTTTTAGACCATAGTATGTATGTGTTAGCTATTTCAGTTAATTTTGAGGATATTCATGTATTGTATTTCATAATGTTAATGATTCATTTCTTAATTTATTATATCTCTTGTTTACATGTGATTTATGGCTATTTCATGATGCTTATGTATATGTTAGGATGACATTTTGATTATGGTTTTCTGGCAATACTGACCCTAAATCTGGATGCTTATGGATCATTTGTATGTTGTACATTACTGTTTGACATGCTTGATATGGTATGGGATAGAGTCATATTTACTTTCTTCAGCGAGATCCACACAATAAAATGGTCTCAACCATTTTTTTCTATATTATATGCATGTATGTTCATCTTTGTGATGATAGGTTTACAGGTATCCGACTACGTCTTCCCTGAATTGGCAGGAGTGAGTGTGCCCTATCGCAATATCTCAATGGTAAGAGAGGGGAGATAATATCAGGTCTAAATCCATACCCTAAACCATTATTTTGTCCTAGAAATGGGCAAGAATTTGATTGACTACCCTAGTGTTTGAATCCATCAAGTGACATGGATTCGTGAGCCTGTTTGTGTGTGTTGGGTTTCTGTTTCAATTGTTGTCGATTTTAGTGGTTTATTTGTGTAGATGGGTTTTAGATGGTTTTCTTGTGTTTTAATGATGATTTTAGTTTGAATTATTTAATGGATATTTATGGTAAATATTAAGGTTAATTATTGCACCTATAACAAGGTTAAAACATTGATATATGAAATATATGGCTATTTAATAATCAAATATTAATTAAATGCCTATATTTAATTAATTAATTAAATCATTAAGTCTTGAATTAAATAATTAAGATTTAATAATATTAAATTTAATTAATTGTAATTAATTGTACATAGTTGAATTATTGAAAATTACTTTAAGTTGCATGGTTAAATGATTTATTTAATTGAAATATATCTCTCGTGCATTTTCAATTTAACACTTCGCTTTTATATTCTAAAGTTGAGTTATGCATGCTTTAAGTGAAATTGACAATAAAAAATTTATTTTAATTATTAATTAGATACTTTATATTCCCTTTAGGGTTTTCACTTTTTGAAAACCTAACTTTTTGAAAATCAGGTGATGGAGGATTTGTGAAAGCTTGAGAGCATTTTGGAACATATTTGGAATTCTTCTTTGCTTGGATTTGTGGATTGTGTTTCTCTCATCAGTTATTGAGGTAGGGTCTTGTTCATGTCAATTCTAGCTTTTGAATCCCCATCTTCCATGCATCTGAAAAGATAGGGTCCTTTGTGTGATCTTTCCTTGTTTAATTATTGTGTGTTTTGATGATTTAATTTGAAAAATATTTTTTTGGATCAATTTTGTGTTTTTATTCAAGTTTACATGTCGGATTTGTGCTTGAGGGTATAAACGGTTTCATTCTATGGCATTGAGTGCAAATGGGTATTAGGTTTACAATTAGAATGAATCAATTTTTAACAATACGCTTAGGGTTTTGATTTGTTAAAATACCTCCTTTTATTTAGAAACTATATTTATTGTCTCCCCATACCTCAGATTTGTGAATAACTCACCTTAGAAAGAAGTAAACCTTGTCTTACCAGGTTCTTGGCTAAATCTGCATGAAAACAAGAACAATGGGTTATTTGCATGGTTAAAAAAAAAGAACTCTTCTTGGAAAGAAATTAAAATATTAAATTTGAAATGTCTCTTGTTACTATCAATTTGCATGAAAAAAAATTCCTCCTTAATTTTACCTAGGTCTTTGGTTGAAAAAAAATGCCTATAGCATTGAAAAATTAGCTTGATCAAATTACTCTAAAAAAATGGTGCTTATTATTAATGTTGAAAATTAATTAAAAATATATAGGCTTTGCTGGTTTCAAAAAAAAAATACAGAATTATTAATTTACACCAGTAAAATATATATATATAACAGAATTTTATATATATTAAAAAAGAGTTTGTTTTTTTTAAAAGAAAATAAATTAAAAAAATTATGTAAGTGGGAAGGTGGGTGGCGGGGGCCACTACACCCCCCACGCAAGGCCAAGGCCCGCGGGGACCACTGGAACCCGCAGGGCAGGCCTGCGGTGACCACCGCGGGGTTGGGGTGGGGCCGAGGACACCCCCCCCCCCCTAAAAAAAAGATTATTTGTATTTTGTTTTTAAATTGTATTAAATTTTAATTACTTTAAAATTAGTTTAATTAAAATTTGTTTTTTATTTTTTATTTTTATTTTTATTTAGTTAGTTACTAAATTTATATATATATATATATATATAGTTAGTTTTTATTATTAATTAAAGTTTTAAATGGTATTAAGTGAAGTTTATAATTATATTATTAATATTGTTTGTTTATTTTTTTTAATGGAATATTATTATTATATAAAGTTATAATACTTTTGGTGTGGTTTATTATGTATGTTATATAACGAGTGATGATTTATACCGACATGAGGTTTATCAATTTAATTAATGGACAATATTGATAAATTGAATATTAGCATCTGTTGATGGATTTCTTTTACGTGGTATGTTTCATACATAATGTAATTATAGTCAAGTTTAGTAATTATTTAAATGGGATAATTTATATTTGTGAGATGTTATAAATTAACCTATACAAGAGTTGTATTTGCAATTTTTACTGGAGATTTAATTATATTTGGTTATTAATTTTATAAGATAGGCGAATTTGCATAATAAGATATTATAAATTTGTTTATCATTGCATTATCACTATGCTATCAATATGATTGATTAGTATTTCTGGAATGTCTTTATTAGACATGTTGTATGTTGAGTGAGTATCAGAATGAGCTATGTATTATTTCCCTGTATGTGGTGCTTTCATTTCGGGTATCTTCTTGGGATAGATGACCTTTAGGAGGTAAAACTAGAGGTTTTGGGGTGTTGATTTCTTTGTGGTATCTTATGTGAATGTCAATGCATGCTTCTATGATGTCATCATGGTCTTGATACTCTATACCCAACCTAGTTTGGTTAAGTTGTACTTTATGATCTTATGGGGTTACTATTAATCGTATGGTTATTTGAGAACCTATGTGCTCTTGTATGAGCAGGATGTGATTTGAGATTTATGTATTATACCTTCATGATTTGGTTATGAGCCTAGGTAGGTTAACTAAGTTTATAGAGGGGAAGGGACTTGCAATGGGTCTAGAGCCATAGGTGGCTACTAGGGAATCTCATTGCAAGTTACTTAATAAGTGAAAATATGAAACATTAAGGGGTTTCAAAATGAACTAATAAAATAACTGAGTCTCTACCCATGCCTTGAGTTTGTTACATGCTAGGATGGGAGAGTTAGGATCCTTGTCTTCACAAAAGGATTACTGAGCCACATAGAGTCACTTGGGGGCCAGAGTCCAAGAGGGACTACTAGGGTAACTCAAGGGTAGACTTATGTGATGACACTTCCCTATATACAACTTAGGTTATCATACGTGTGTCGGTTACCTCTAGTATTGTTTAGAGTTCCTTATTGTGGTTTAGAGAGCTTCTAGGATCTTCCTATTTTATTATGTATGATTTCATGTATAAATATTAATTAAATGCCTGTATTTAATTAATTGATTTAATTATTAAGTCTTTATTTAAATAATTGAGATTTAATAATATTCAACTCAATTAATTGTAATTAATTGTGCATAGTTGAATTATTGAAAATTACTTTAAGTTGCAAGGTTAAATGATTTATTTAATTGAAATATATCTCTCATGCATTTTCAATTTAACACTTCTCTTTTATATTCTAAAGTTGAGTTATGCATGCTTTAAGTGAAATTGACAATAAAGAATTTATTTTAATTATTAATTAGATAATTTATATTCCCTTTAGGGTTTTCACTTTTTTAAAACCTAATCGCTTGGATTATCTATATCTTTGGATTGGAAGGCATTTTTGGAGGTGGTTCAATCAGGGGAGAAAGGAAAATCAGGTGATGGAGGATTTGTGAAAGCTTGAGAGCATTTTGGAGCATATTTGGAATTCTTCTTTGCTTGGATTTGTGGATTGTGTTTCTCTCATCAGTTATTGAGGTAGGGTCTTGTTCATATCAATTCTAGCTTTCAGATCCACGTCTTTCATGCATTCAAAAAGATAGGGTCCTTTGTGTGATCTTTCCTTGTTTGATTATTGTGTGTTTTGATGATTTAATTTGGAAAATATTTTCTTGGATCAATTTTTTGTTTTTATTCAAGTTTGCATGTCGGATTTGTGCTTGAGGGCATAAAGGGTTTCATTTTATGGCATTGGGTGCAAATGGGTATTAGGTTTTCAATTAGATTGAATCAATTTTCAACAATATCCTTAGGGTTTTGATTTTTAAAAATGCCTCCTTTGATTTAGAAACTATATTTATTGTCTCCCCATACCTCAGATCTGTGAATAACTCACCTGAGAAAGAAGTAAACCTTGCCTTACGAGGTTCTTGGCTAAATCTGCATGAAAACAAGAACAATGGGTTATTTGCATGGTTAAAGAAAAAGAACTCTTCTTGGAAAGAAATTAAAATATTAAATTTGAAATGTCTCTTGTTATTATCAATTTGCATGAAAAAAGAATCCCTTTATTTTTACCTAGGTCTTTGGTTGAAAAAAAATGCCTATAGCATTGAAAAATTAGCTTGATCAAATTACTCTAAAAAAGGTGCTTATTATTAATGTTGAAAATTAATTTGAAAAAATATAGGCTTTGCTGGTTTCAAAAAAAAATACAGAATTATTAATTTGCACCAGTAAAAATATATATATATATATAACAGAATTTTATATATATTAAAAAAGAGTTTGTTTTTTTAAAAGAAAATAAATTTTAAAAAAATTAGTTAAGTGGGAAGGTGGGTGGCAGCGGCCACCACACCCCCCACGCAAGGCCAAGGCCCGCGAGGACCGCCGGGACCCACAGGGCAGGCTTGCGGTGACCACCGCAGGGCCTCCTCTAAAAGAGGAGCATGGGGTTGGGGCGGGGCCGAGACACCCCCCCCCCCCAAAAAAAAGATTATTTTTATTTTGTTTTTAAATTGCTTAAATTGTATTAAATTTTAATTAATTTAAAATTCGTTTAATTAAAACTTGTTTTTAAATTTTTATTTAGTTACTTATTAAATGTTTTTTTATATAGTTAGTTTTTGTTATTAATTAAATTTTTAAATGGTGTTAAGTGAAGTTTATAATTATATAATTAATAATGTTTGTTTGTTTGTTTTTTAATGGAATATTATTATTATATAAAGTTATAATACTTTTGGTGTGGTTTATTATGTATGTTATATAACGGGTGATGATTTATACTGACATGAGGTTTATCAATTTAATTAATGGACAATATTGATAAGTCGACTATTAGCATTTGTTGACGGATTTTTTTTACGTGGTATGTTTCATACATAATGTAATTATAGTCAAATTTAGTAATTATTTAAATGGGATAATTTATATTTGTGAGATGTTATAAATTAACCTATACAAGAGTTGTATTTGTTATTTTTATTGAATATTTAATTATATTTGGTTAGTAATTTTATAAGATAGGCGAATTCGCATAATAAGATATTATAAATTTATTTATCATTGCATTATCGCTATGCTATCACTATGATTGATTAGTGTTTTTGGAATGTATTTATTATACATGTTGTATGTTGAGTGAGTATCATAAGGAACTATGTATTCTTTCCCTGTATGAGGTGCTTTCATTTTGGGTATCTACTTGGGATAGATGGCCTTTAGGAGGTAAAACTAGAGGGTTTGGGGTGTTGATTTCTTCTTGGTATCTTATGTGAATGTCAATCCATGCTTCTATGATGTCATCATGGTCTTGATACTCTATACCCAACCTGGTTCGGTTAAGTTGTACTTTATGATCTTATGGGGGTACTATTAGTTGTATGGTTATTTGAGAACCTATGTGCTCCTGTATGAGCAGGATGCAATTTGAGATTTATGTATTATACCTTCATGATTTGGTTATGAGCCTAGGGAGGTTAACTAAGTGTATAGAGGGGAAGTGGCTTACAATGGGTCCAGGGCCATAGGTAGCTACTGTGTACTATAATTGTGTCACACTTCTATGAATCCTTACATTCAAGAACACTCAAGAATGAGGTCTCAAAAATTGATCCATAGCTCCCTAGGCATGGAGTGCAAGGGTTTTTAGAATGCTCTCAGCTAGAGCT
>MU227124.1:167122-202317 GCA_018584345.1 Thuja plicata | reverse complement strand
CATGTGGGGTGCACTCAAGTCTGTTGTTTGGACAGATTTTATTTGTCGTTGTAACCAAATCCCACATGCCTTGTCTGAGAAATGCAAGAGAGAAGAGGATTCTGCATGTACAGTGAAGAACAACGTGATGTAATCTTTGTCTTCGTTATTCATTGTTTAGATAGATATTTCCCACATGCTGATATAGATCTTGTTAGACATTCCCTTTCAACTTGAATTTAAAATAGTATCTTAGTTTTATTCATGTGGAAAATACTGTTGTTCTTGATTAAATAGTGATTCTGATCACATGGTGATATATATACAAATTTGAAATAATATCTTAATTTTATTTATTGTAGAGGATAAATAAGTTTATTAAATATTGATTTTCACAAGGCGATAATTAGTGATTATGTAGTAGAAGAAGAATATATTTTTAATGTTCACGAGGTTAAAGATAGTTTATGGGATAGACCACCTTACAAATTGATTTTTGCATTTCAACTATTTTCTTATGCAACGTGATGATGATTACCTAACATCTTAACAACCCCCTCACTAAACAAATTATCCAAGAGTTAGTTGTCAAGATATTTTACATAGTTGTCACTAATGTCCTTGTATAAAAATGAATGTCGGGCTACCTTCATCATATGAAAATGCATATAATAAAGCGAGGGATATTGAAAGTGAAAATAAAATGTCCTTGTGCTCTAAAAGAAGTGGAGATGATAGTCTTGATTCAAGTAATAAAAACTAGTTACGATTCAAGTTGTTTCAAGGAATACACTTAGGGGTATGATAGAGCTAAAAATGAGAAAAGAGACCTTTGGATCATGTACTGTTACATAGAAAGGTGTATCAAGGTCAAATTTTTGAGGAATATGTTGCCAAGTTGTAGGCCATACAATTAAAGATAGCCCATGCAATATAAGAAATGATAACAAATAAGAATGTCACATCTCTTACTACATCTACATGTATGTCCCTAGGTGGCTATCCAGATTAGTCTTTCTCACCATTGTAATAGTGGGGCCATTTCGTAAGGGTTTCCCTACCAATCAAGTTATTGGACTCTTGGGTCAATTATGTGGGTACAAGGACCATAAAGAGTAATTGTCCAAGATAATCGAATGTAATTACAATTGATGTGTTTGAGGACAAGGTAGTGATGATTACCTTATTGGAAGCAAAGACATTTGATTGGCTAGATACACCCATAGAGAAGAAAATATTGGTTGAATCTATGGATGAAGTTAGGAGATAGATAATACAAGGGCAATGGAAATCACATGAAAGCAACAAGAAAGCTTAGATTTGGTAAGATTAAAAGCAATTCTTACAATCCATTATACCTATAAAGGATATATATTTATTGCATGTCATTCCAGATTTGAAGGATTCTATAAATACTAATGTACAAAGCACTCACCTAGACATGAAGTATACACATATACACCTAATATTGGATGGAAAATAGTCAAGAAAGAAAGATGATTAAAAAAAAGGAATAACCTATAGGAATATGATCTCTTAGGTGATCAAGTAATTGGTCATATGCTCATTGTGATGAACTTAGCTCAATGGTTTATAGTTGTGCATATAAAAATGTTAAGGAGAAAACTTACAAATAACATGGTTGACAGTGGAATTGGCTTCAATGTCCTTCTAAAGGAGAATTGGAAGAGTCTTAGGAAGCCCACTATTTGGTTTTCAACCATCCAATTAGTTGGAGAAAATTAATACTATAGTTTAAATTTTCATTCCCCTGAGTTTTCATTCTCAAAGAATGACACGTGTGATGATTCCGGAGAGATTTTTTAGTAAAGGAGTTATCTCACCACATTCCATCTGAAATGCACCTTCCACTGTTCATCTCTCTTAATTCAATGGTTCTGATTTGATGTTGAATTTGCATCAGGTCCCATCACTATGACATCACAAACTCACACGTCCATTGGATTACAACATATCAATGGCCAAAGGTGAATTTCAGGCCTATTGTTGGTCTTCATAATCTTTATGGCAAACTCTCAATGGAATCATGACACCTGGTATGATTGATCATACCAATAAGGCCATGATCAATCATACCACATGTCATGATTCCGCTGAGAGTTTATTGTAAATATTATGAAGACCAACAATAGGCCCGAAATTCACCTTTGGTCGTTGATATGTTGTAATCCAACAGATGTGTGAGTCTGTGACCTTATTTTATAACACCAAAAGAGAAGAATTATTTTGGCAATCTTTGGTAATATTAGATAGAAACATTAATTAATGGCAATGAGTAGATGACATCAATTAAAGTAATGTTAAAAATTTGAAGACTCTGCATGACAAATTTGACATTTTGGAGAATACTTTGAAGAAACACATGAAGGATAACAATATCTTCATGGGTTCCACTATGGAGAGTTTTAATTCCATTAAATCAGAGCTGGATTCTGGATCCCCAAGTGTGAAGATCGATGATGAAAAAGATGACATGGAAGATGTAGGTCCAAAAAAGCGTACATGTTCAGCCAAGAAGAAGAAAATCCAAGACAGGATTTCAGAGCTTTTGGATTTCAACGCAGCCATCAAGGTCTCCAAGGCTAAGAACAAAGTGGAAGGCACTCTCCTGGAGTTTTCCTAGTTCCTGCAGTTCCCCTTTTTTTTGTTGCTTCGTATTTTGGCTTTTGGTTGTCGGAGGGCCTAGCTAGTTTCTGGTTTTTTTCTCTGGTTTTCTGTTTGGTTTTGGGTGTAGCGGGCTGGGTCTCAGTCCTTTCTCTATTTATTCATTTTTATTTTGTCTATCCTTTTGTAATGGTTGTAAGGGGTTTCGAGTCCCCATAAAACTTGTTTTTACCAGCAATCAAAAAAAATTTAAAGTAATGTTAATTAATGGCTGCTTAGATGGAGCCTTTCAATTTTCAATGACAGATATGTGTGACATCATTATCTATTCATTACCTCAATAGAATAATGCCTTAAAGTTAAGGCTTAAATGAAAAAATCATGTCATCTAAGGATATTGTTTTCTAACTGTTCGATGATCTTACATCAATGGTAAAGCTTCATTTCCCGCTGTCATTTCACAGCTAACGTACCTTTCTTATTGTTTAGATTATGTACCATTATATCATATGAAGAAAAAACATTAAAAGGATTCCAGAACTTTGGTTTAAATGTTACATTTAACGAAAGGTTTTTAACATTTCCTTTTTAAAAACCCATCGACTCGTAGCAACAGAGCTAAAAAGAACTGTTGAACCATCATCGAAGATTTTGAGACTATAATTTGTGAGAGCCTTAGCCATTCTAACTTCTATCTATCCATATTTTAAAATTTATTTTTGGGTAAGATATCTAGCCTGACGCATCCTGATTTTGTAATGTAAAAAATTTTGTTTAACTTGATTTTGAGATTTTAATTCTTACATGTACAATTGGGGTTTTCTTAATTAGTTAGTTATTATCTGTGTTTTTGTTAGTAAATATCTGTGATTTTGTGTTTTTTCATTCTTCCGAATAACAATGGGGAAAATGAAAACTCAAGGCCAAGGGAAAGAAGATGAGAAAACTTTAATAGACTGCAGAAAAGTAGTAGAAATCCCTGGTTTCACTAATGAGTATCACGATGTTTATGATCCTACTATCGATGGTGGAAGGAGAGTTATATCAATTAAACATACATTGTGCAGTAAGGCAAATGGGCCAAAGATGTATGAATTTATAAAATTTAATCCAGCAATAGGTGCAAAAATGAATAAAGTTGCTTAATGGGATGTAGGTTTGGGTTGCATGTTGTTACCCAAAGTTTTCCCTTGCCCATAAATTGTCTTGATTTGTGCAGAAAATTATGATGAATAAAGAAAATAAATTGTGAATAAAAATAAATAGGAATAAAATTTATCAATAACCCAGGAAGAATTGGGTGCCAGCAAGAAGTTGAGTCCACTTTTTGGGCAAAAAGTGGAAGTGTTTTCCCTGATTTTCAAGTTGTCTGTCAATTGATGTCAAAATTTGAGGCACTTAGAGATTGAATATAAAAAAAATACACTAATAGAAAATGTAGTGCTCAGAGTCTATTTTTCAAATATGTAATTTATTTAAATACCCACACAGTAGAAAATATATTTAGTAGGCATGTTTAAAAACCTCTTTTTCAAAATGCCTGTTTCAGGACCATACTCTGCATGTGTACGACCACCCTATTTTGAAGTAAATAAATGAATTTTTCTAAATCCTTTTGGGGGAAGGTACCTAACACATCAAAGATTGGTCAGAATTATTTTGCTTTTTTTTTAATTGAATATTTTTTTTATTAATTTTTAATTGACTATAAACTACATTTTCAAAACCTCTCATGTACGACCACCATAATTTGATGAAAATTTCACTTTTTTGAGAATTTTTTTTTAAAATTTTAAATAGAATTCTATGTAGATTGGTCTCATATAATTTATTTTTTCAAAAACCTAAAATCAAAAAAGTTATTAAAGTTTTAGTGAACCTTATTATTTTAAGTTTAGTACCACTTTTGATTAATAAATATTGTAAAAATAGTAAAATTTATCATATCACTATAAAATTTATATTTTTAAAATCTAGACAGTAAGATCTTTAATGGGTTTTAATTTCATCAAAAAATTCGATTAGGAAGACCCTCAAAAAACTACGGCAAGACAGAAATTTGGTGTTCAAATGTCTTAGCCATTATTTTGGAGGTCCAAGCATAGGCTTGGTCCCATAAAACCTGTCTCGAACTGAAATCCAATGCAAATGGTGGTTCGATAAATTCAAATTTTAAAAAATGGACACACGTTTAAAAACATATACACATTTCTTAAATGTAATAAATCAGCATAAAAAACGAGTTTTTAAAAAATTAAAAACTAAAAAACGGGCACCCGTTTTGAAAAAAATGGGCACCCATTTTTTGAATTTTGGATCGGGTGTCTGAGCCTAAGACAAGTGCCCATTTTTTTCAAAATGGGTGCCCGTTTCTAGTGGTAGTTTTCAATCCCACAAGACTTTCACGGAATTGGCACCCAACTTCTTGCACTTACCCAATTTCTCAGTTTTCTAGACCTAGGGTTTGACCGAAAAAACTGTAATGTCCATATTGACCTTGGATAGCTGGCAGAGCAATATGAGGCAGTTGCGCTAAATGTAATAGATTCATTTATAAAGGGTCTAATAGTTGCATAGGCAAAGGCTTCATTGGGTGAGAACCATAAGCCTCCTTATGATTTTAACATTTTTGTGCCATGGGTTCAGGATACTATATCCTCGCTAGCATTTTCCCTGGGACTGGAAAACAATAGGGAAGTGGGTGCCAGCATTCTTCAATTGATTTGGGATATCCATTCTATCAATGAACCAGTAAGATATAATTTTGTTGGACATGTGGTTCAATCGATGCAAGAATAATTAGCATTGATTAAAAGAGGCAATTCTTTAAGACATTTAGGTTCACAACCTACTTGTTCTATCTTCTATTGTCCAAGCATGCTGCAATATTAATGAGAAATGACAACAAGCTTGAAATTCAGAGGGGGACAAGACCGACAGGTACTCCAATATATAAGTGGACACCTCAGTTAAGGATATATGATTGTTGGAAATACAATAATGGGAAAGCAAGATACTGAGAGGGGGGGTGAATCAGATCTTCAAAATTAAATACTTAAAGTAAAATTGATCCACATTCATACATATATGAATCTAAAGTAATCTCAGTAATCTCAGATAGCAATCACACAATGAAATAAATAACACATAACACAATAACTTGGTAACCCAGAAACCCAAATAGGTAAAACTGGGGTGGGGATGACACCCACAAAATTCTCCACTACTGCAATAATAAAGTGTACCTGTTAAGGTTACAAATGTTGATTACAAAATGTAATCTACCCTGTTAAAGGTCTGCCATGTTAAGAGCTTAAGATCATTACAATCTACCTTGTGAAAGGATTTGAAACTTACAATGAAGTAAGCACTTTGTTAGGAGATTTAAGAAAGGTCTGCTAAAACCACTCTATTAAGATATTTTCACCTGATACAATGATTAGAATGTCTCAAGTATTGATCCTTCGATATGCACTCTGATGCTGATGATGGATCTCCTCTTTTCAGTACCTTCTATGATCTCATAATCTGATATAGCTCTTCTCTGTTGTTCACTATGTTATTACTCTGCTTGATCTATACTTCTGAACAAAATAACCCTCTGTGCAATTCAATTCAAAATGCAGTCACTTAGACAATTGCTCTGCTGTCTCCTCATACACGCATACAAAATAGGGTTTCAACGCAATCTAATATACCTATTCAAATCTGATAGTGAGATCTAGATCAACGATCAAGATCCAATACCTGGATACCTTGATGGTAAAACAATTAATGTTTACAATGAGTCATGCATAGGATAAAAAAATTAAATGCATAACTAACTTAGTAGAAGAATATTAAATGCATACATAAGTCATCCCAAAATGCTTATATAAGTCGGCCAGATCACTTATCCTTGAAGTTTGTATTAACCCTGACAAGTATACAAAAGTTGTCCTACTCAACATTTAACATCCCTGTTTCTACTTGGCTCAGAAATGTAACTCATCTCGGCAATGTAACTAGGCAATCTGAAAACTGCTCGGCAATGTTGCTCGGCCTTGCATAGTTTTAGCTCGGCCACAGTGATAGCCAACTAAAACTGCCTCATTGAATGACTAAGTGTTGGTCACTAATCATCAACAGAACTTAGAGATTAATCATCTCCCCCTTTGATATTAGTGGAAAAAACACTTATCATTACTTCTATTCATTTCATCAAAATATTGCCTAAGTACGCTAAGTACTCCCCCTAGGAATATACTCAAACAAAAAGTTTACAATGCCTTCAAAAATTATTGTACCTATATTGTACTGATGTATCATTCTATATCCATTCATACTTCCTTACTAACTCCCCCCTTGTTTTTGTCACTAATTGCTGGTGGGGTTAAGTTATACTTGTCCAAAAATTGTTTATGAAGCTGTAGGGTGGATTCAAATGTAGTATCCCAGCTTTCCTTTGCAATCTTCATAACCTCCAATTTTATTTCTAGCTCGGCAGCTAGACTCACTAAACTTTCTGTAGTCGATAGTTTTGCACTACTCTGTGATAACTCCTTTGCTTTTGAAAGTTCCTTCTGTATTACCTCCAAGTGAGGCAACAGGCTTGTCTGAATAGTTATCAATTTGGCCCTTATTCGACCATCTTCAGCCATAAGCTTGGCTATTCTCCTTTGTGCATTTATCAACTTATTAAGATGTAAAGAACTAGAAGTAGTATCTTTACCTAAAGTAGTGCCAGTTGATCTTAAATCTAACTATAGCTTCTCAACAAGCTGTAAATTATCCTTTGTGAAAAATTAAACATCACATAATTTTCTATACAAAGAATAAACATTGGCTGTAACTTTCTCTAAAGTTTCTACAAGAATAGAAATTTCAACCTATTTAGTGGCAATCTCTTTTGAGATCTTCTTTAGAACTTTGCTTTCAAATCGTCTCCTGGACCATTGTAGAAGCTTCTCATTGTTGTCTATGTCCTCATATGTTACCTTCTGTACAATTTTGACTAGCTGATCAATGATTGGAGCTTGAGACATTTCATCCTCTAAGTCAAAAGCCTTTGTAAATATGTCTTTGATGTCATGCAACACCTACTTTTTCTTTTGTTCTATCTTCATCTCTTCCTATCTCTTCTTCCTCTTAAGTAATTCTTGAAGAGTCCCTATTTGTTAAAAAGATAATTCATTGGGATCCCATTGTGGAATTACAATGACCTCATCTAATGTTACATCTAGAATTTGAGACTTCTTCTTCAAGATTTTCTTCTTCTTCAACTCTGGAGAACTTATGCTCGGCAGCATAATATCTTTCCCTTTGACAGTGTCAATATCCAATGCCTCTTTCAATTCTGTCAATACTGTCTGTGGATTGGGCATACCACCAGTTTTAGGACCTATAGGAGTGGATGATGCAGAGTGTGGTAGATCAACCAACACTTGCATTGCCTCTTTTTCTTTAGGCTTATCAAAAGTATATGTTATCACTACTCCACTATCTAAAACTGTCTTCACAACTTCTAAAATAGGTGGATTCTATGAAGTTACCTCTTGTTCAGTTGTTTGTTGTTTCTCTTCACTTTTCTGATTATTGACAACTTCAATTTTCTCATCAGATGCTGTGGAATTTTCTTCTTCAGTATTAGCTGCCTTAATGGGCGAATCAATGTCTTTACCACTCGGCATCTCTTGTTCCTCGGCATTCAAATTGCTTGCATCATCAACTATATAATCCATAGGACAGTTTGTAGTTAGATCAACAAAATTTGTTGCATCTAATGCATCTTTGTTCTTGTCCTGTTCTATTGTAATTTGATCTTTAATTAACTTTGGTTCAGGGGTAGTCTTTACTTCAACTTCTTATGCCTTTTTCTAAGATGTCCCTTCACCATATTTCTTATCTTTTGGAATGGCCAGTCCAAAAATCTCTTTCCAAATCCTTGTGCTTTGTTGTACTACACCTTCTATATCATTCTTTAGAACATCATAGCCTTTGAGTTTAGGAACAAACCTACTCTTATAATCCTCAATGAATTTGGTTCATTGTTTTGAAGTTAACTCAGGTATTATCTTGGCTAGAGTTCCTTCCCTGATCTGTCTTTCAGTAACAAGTGAAAATTCCCATTTGCTTGATAGAAAATCATAAAGTTCATTGGGCACATGATTTCCTATCTCTGTAGGTGTTAATTTGAAAGTACTCATCATGTCCAAGAGTGCTTCCTGTACTTTGTGCCTATCAGTTGTTTTCAACTTTTCATACTTAATGAACTTAAAAGTTGCTAACCATGTTGAATTCCTCAAAGTTTCACATACCTCATCAATACTTGCTGGCTTCTTGAATTGAGTTGTAGGTATGTTGCTGGGTTCATCAGTTTTTGTCTTCTCCTCATTACTATCTGTTCCCAAATTTAATCTCCTTCTTGGTCTCTTTGTTGGCTTACTCGGCTCAGCCTTAGGAGCAACCTTTTCTTCCTTTCTAGAACTACTTTCTGCAACTTTCCTCTTACCATATACTTTAGTTTGCACTTCTACTGGGGAAGTAATAGTAGATGCTCTAGTCCTCGGACGATTAGCTGCAGGAGGTGTGATCTTGGGTTTGGCTTTGCTCGGCTTGGTTACTATGACAATAGATGGTCTCTTGCCCTTAGCTTTCTTAGTAACCTCTTTTGATGTACTGACTTCCTCCTCTATAGATATATCCTCACCTTGTCTAGTGGTCAGGCCTAGAGGTGCATCCTCAAGTTCTTCATCACTACCTAAGCCAACCATTTCCTTCAGATTTTTCACAATCTTCTTTCTTTTCCTCTCCATAGTTCCCTCATTCAAACTTCTAGAAATTTTAGCCTTAGCTTCATCAAAATTTCCAAATCTCTCTGTTGTGGTATCAATTGCCTTGGCTAGGAGTGGAGTGATGGTAGCTGATGCTTCATCAATATTGATTTCATATGGAAATGGTTCTAAGCATGTTATCCTAGGAGTCACTACCTTGATATAAGTATTATCTGTATCAACTAGAAAATAGATTTCTTCATAGTGCTTCTCCACTAGTGACTTAGGAATCCTAGTCCTTAATCTCATTCTCTTCTTAAATTCTAAAAAATAGCTCCCCATAATGCTATTGAAGTTACTTCCTAGTTTCTCTATACATTCACTAATCTGAACTGTAATGGGTCTATCCTTTTTCCAAACAATATTTTCCAATGTAGGAAATGTATCTTGAATGTAGAAAAATATACAGACTAGTAAAGAACCAAACTTACATGATGAGATCTTAGCCTTTCTTATTGATGCAAGGTTCTTGGCTAATTGTGTCTTCTATAGCTCGACAAGATCATATGTATGATTCTTTTTGACAATTTTCCATGCCTCATCAACTGTTGTATAGGGAACACTATCCAATCTGCTAAACTGATAGAACTTGTGTGCTATTACCCTTACTCCAAAATCAAGTTCTAGGTCAGTAATTGTAGAGATAGTCATACCTCTGTTGTTCCATACTGTTCCAGTGTTCAGTGTAATTTCTTCTTTGTTCTTATCCCTCATGGTCTATTTTCCGTTCACTATTGGATATCTAGTCACTCGATGAATCATGCTTCTGGTGATCTTGACTGGTCCATTATCCAACCACATGCACATGTCATGAACTCAGCTAAGGATAACCTTAATCCATTCATCTTTGAAACCTTAGGGAAAATCTAGGGCACGAGTTAACCCTTTGTCGGCTAGATGTTTAAATTCTACCTTCAGAACTCCATTGACACACAATTTGCTGTAGGATTTCCTCAATTCATTATCACCTATTTCTCCAATCTTAACCATAAAATATGATCAAACATCACGGATCATGAGTACCTTGGGTGGAATGGATGAGAGGGCTCATGTTAAATCACTCTGAATCACACTTTCAGGAATGACTCAAAAGTTGAGAGGTTTGCATTCATCACTCCATACTAGTTGAATTTGTTCTGGTTCTACCTCCATACTCTTAGCTGGTGTGGAAGAACTTGAAGCCATGATCTTTGAAATTAGGATTTGAGAGATGAAAAATAGAGTACCTCGGCAAGTAATGCTTCGCACTATTCACTATTCACCTTAGAATTGCCGACGGCACGCGGATGAAATCTTCGATGCTAACTCCGTTAAGATCAATTCTGCAAATCACTTCAATCGCTCCGTAAACAGTAAATATCACAAAGTAAAAATGAGATGTCAACTGTTCATCCTTTATAGACTATGAAAGGTCAAGGTAGGTGAGCATTGAATGTTCTTCCCATTGAGTTAGTGCAAGCTAGCCGTCCTTAGCTTTAACACAACTTGCATCCCACTTGGCTTACTACACTTGGCCATCATAAAATTTTACTCGGCCCACAAAACTTGGCACTCACTGAAGAACTCGGCTTTAGTGTCCATGATTGATGCTCGATACCTATAGTGCAATTTTCTCATCTCGGCACTTTGTCTTCAAAATATGTCCTGGTGCATCTTAACATATGCAAATATGGAATTTTGTACATTTTATGTTAGGAACTGATGTAAGATAAGAGTTTTAAATATAGTTCCTTACATACCTTATTTTTCTCAGTTGGAGATGATATGATCACCTGATCCATTGGATTGGGTGACCTCGGCTTCATTGGCTTCACTACTGCTTGGTTCAGAATTCTTAACCCATGTCCTGTTCATCTATGCTCTAATTTTCTCAAGTGTAGGTGCAGGTACTCTTGTCTTACAATCTTTCCTTGTATGTCCAATTTTCAAACAACTGTGACAAACTAGGCTTACATTCATCCAACTTTTAGACTTCCCTCTGAAATGTGTCCTTATGCAGTTTTCTGGAACATGTCCATACTCACCACAGTAATGGCAACTATGCCATGTATTGTAATCCGAATTGTAAGTGTTGCCTTTTCTTGGTGATTTCTCTTATACCTTTGATGTCCACTGTTGTTTACCTTTAGATCTGCAATCTTGTGCTCTATGACCATATTTGTGACAGTTATAGAAATTACCATTGAGTCTAGGTGTTTTTCTTGCCTTTGTCTTACATTCATGTGCTTGATGTCCAAATTTATTATAGTTAAAGCAATAACCATTAAAGTTAGTTTTTGGATTGGACTTACCATTCTTGCTTCGGCAAATGTTTCCTATATGACCTAGTTTTCCATAGTGGTGACAAACAGGTTTCTTGTTTCTCGGCTTTGCATTCTTTCTTTTACCTGACTTAGATGATTCTCCATCTTCAGTGGTTGTATGTTGTTCAGTGTGACCTAATCCAGAAGAATCTTTAGGTCTTCTTGATGCTTCCACCATTCTTTCAAAGTAGCTCATAGCTGCACTCAGATCATTCACTCTATTATTAAGTTCTTTCTCAGATCTCAATTCATCTTTCAATTGACTGTTCTCAGATCTAAGATTTACAATCTCCAAGTCTTTCCTACTGATCTCCTAATTCACAAGTAGTAGTTGATTTTCCATGTCTACTTGATTGACTGTCAATGTTTGCACATCATGTGTTCTTTCATCAAGTCTGGTAGTCATCATTATTTTGTCTTCTTCTACCATAGCCTTTTCATCTTCAGCTTTCTTTTTCTGTTCAACAACTTCACACATCCTTATTGATTGGGCTTCTTGTTCCTTTTTTAATTTTTTGACTTCTTAACATAGTGCACTATTCTTTTCCAATAGATCTGCTATTGCTACATCGCTCTCAGTAGAATCTCCATTCTAAAATAGATTTGAGGTGTCCTCTTCCTGATAATGAGTGTCATTCATTAGTCTGGCCAATTCTTTTCTTGCAGTTAAGGACTTCTTTAATTCTTGTCTGGTAGTCTCAAGCTGTTGTAGTGCAAGCTGAATATTAATCTTTTGATTCTCAATGACTTTACCCATCTTGTAGATCTCCATCTCAAGATCTATATTCTCAAGATGATTATGACCTTTTTCGAGAACTAAGCTCAGATACCAATTGTTGGAAATACAATAATGGGAAAGAAAGATACTGAGAGGCGGGGGGTGAGTTAGATCTTCAAAATTAAACACTTAAAGTAAACTTGATCCACATTCATATATATATGAATCTAAAGTAATCTCAGTAATCTCAGATAGCAATCACGGAATGAAATAAATAACACATAACATAATAACTTGGTAACCCAGAAACCCAAATAGGTAAAACTGGGGTGGGGATGACACCCACAAAATTCTCCACTACTACAATAATAAAGTGTACCTGTTAAGGTTACAAATGTTAATTACAAAATGTAATCTACCCTATTAAGAGCTTAAGATCATTACAATCTACCCTATGAAAGGATTTGAAACTTACAATGAAGTAAGCACTTTGTTAGGAGATTTAAGAAAGGTCTGCTAAAACCACTTTGTTAAGAGATTTTCACCTGATACAATGATTAGAAATTCTCAAGTATTGATCCTTCGATATGAACTTTGATGTTGATGATAGATCTCCTCTTTTCAGTACCTTCTATGATCTCATAATCTGATATAGCTCTTCTCTACAGTTCACTGTGTTATTACTCTTCTTGATCTCTACTTCTAAACAAAATAACCCTCTGTGCATTTCACTTCAAAATGCAGTCACTTAGACAATTGCTCTACTGTCTCCTCATACACGCATACAAAATAGGGTTTCGAAGCAATCTAATATAGCTATTCAAATCTGATAGTGAGATCTAGATCAACGATCAAGATCCAATACCTGGATACCTTGATGGTAAAACAATTAATGTTTACAATGATTCATGCATAGGATAAAACAATTAAATGCATAACTAATTTAGTAGAAGAATATTAAATGCATAACTAATTTAGTAGAAGAATATTAAATGCATACATAAGTTGACCCAAAATGCTTATATAAGTCGGCTGGATCACTTATCCTTGAAGTTTGTATCAACCCTGACAAGTATACAAAAACTATCCTGCTCGGCATTTAACATCCCTATTTCTACTCGGCTCGGCAATATAACTCGGCTCGGCAATGTAACTAGGCAATCTGAAAACTGCTCGGCAATGTTGCTCGGCCTTGCATAGTTTTAGCTCGGCCATAGTGATAGCCAACTAAAAATTCCTAATTGAATGACTAAGTGTTGGTCACTAATCATCAACATAACTTAGAGATTAACAATAACAGAAGGAATTACAGTAATTTTGTAGACTTCTTTTTGGCACCAATGTACAAAAAAATAACAAGCACTCTAATGGCAAGATTTTTTGCTTCATGTAGGGATTGCATCCATCTTGGAATCACAATTCAATTGGTTGACTGGTACTTAATGGAAGAATACAATGTGCTAAGGTTTTATGGATCAGAACTAAAACCCCATAAACTTCTAATGCATGTGACAGATAGGGTGTTTGTAGTATAATATGTACTGCAACTAGAGAGCATAGATAGAATCTTCGTTGGCCAATCGAAGAAGAGCATATTCCCTTCCTTTCCTTTCTCAATTGGAGGGTTAACATTTGAGAGAAAGGCATTCAAAGTGGCCAAAAAAAAATTAGAAATTTCTCAATTTGATTTAGAGTGGTTCTGGAAGTATGATCCACTCAACGTCATGCAAACAATGCTTGTTGCTAATAAGAACTCTGCAAACTTATTTCAACATGAAAGTAAACCATTGCTAGAGAAGTTGAAAAACAAGGATAGCTGGGATGACGTTACAAAAGAGATGGAGAAATTTTTCGCTGAGGAAAAAACTTTAGTTGAACAATTGTCATCACAAATTATGACATCAATAAACCAGGGCATTGTACAACCTAGAATGTCCTACAATTTCTGTGAATTTTTTTTTTCATCCATCAAACATAAAAATACCAAAGAAAATAACAGAAGATTGTAAGGATAGAAAATGGACTCCAATGAAAATGAATGATTTTTGGAGTATGAGAAAGGATCTTGGTGAACCAAAGACCAGTGCAGATATGGATGAAATAGACAAGGATATAGAGTTTAGAAAATTGTGGAATTTGGAGCATCCTACCACGACATACGACAACAGTGATCTAGACAGTGAGGGTGATAATCCACTAATTGTATTTAATCTAGGGAGTCAGAGTGGAGTCAACGACTACCAGAAACAATTATATAGCAAAGGGGAAATCATTATGGAAAAAATGGGTTATAAAGGTGGTAGTTTGGGTCCCATGAGAGAAGGCGTCTGGAATCCAATTGTCACACAAAAATTTGATCATGGTGCAGGCCTTGGGTTTGGATTTGGAGTCGACCCATTAGATTCATCAGGAACCACTATGCCCACAAGAATATCCATTGCCATGGGTGGGATTGGGGAGTATACTTCTACTGGGTCTGGTAGTGGCACTGGTGCCAGTGGGACTATGCAACTTATACAACAAGTTCCCTCTCTAAAGATGGCAGTAGAATCTACACATAATCCCATAGAAGAAGATAGTGTCAAGAAGAAAAAGGTTTCCAAATCATTGACACTCGATCCTAAAGAATTGTTTGCACTTTCAAGTTCAACAAAACCCTCTAAAATTTTAAATCCTCAAACAAAATTAGTTAGATCAATAGGAATTGCAAGATCTGGTTCACCTTTCAAACATTCAAATCCTTATGCAACACCAGATTTTTGTTTCAAAAATTTCTATAATAAATTTGCAGAAACAACAACCAAGAATAAGGAAATAAAGAAGACATTGCAGACTCATGCCCTTACTACAGCTATAAAGGAACAACTTGCATCCAACAGGATATTTTCAACATATGACCCAAACAAAGACATGATCCAGGGTTCATGGTTGTTATTCCACCAAAAAAAGATGGAAACCCACAAGAGAGTCAGATAGATCCGTCTGAATTTCAAGTTAGCACTCTCCAAATGGATTTTTCCAAAGTTAAAAATGTGGACAAAATCAATGTGTCAAAGTCTACAAACCAAGTGGTCTACAGTGCACTGCTAAAGCTAGAAAGAGAGAAAATTAAGCTTGAGAAAAATATAGAAAAGTTACAAGAAGACATTGCCAATGAAAAAGTAAAGAGGAAAGCTTCAGAGAATAGTTTGAAATAATTACAAAAAAATATTTAAAAAATTGACCTCTACATCAGCAAATACAGAGCAGGAACATGCGGAGGAAGAAGTGAAGGAACAAGAGCAGGCAGAGCTGAAGGCACTGAGGAGAAAATTGGTAGAAATTAGTAAAAAACTAGAGGAAGAAAGAGTCACTTCACAAAAGTTATTTAAAACCGTGGAGAGTAATGTTGCCTCCAACTGGGAATCGCTAAAGAAATTGGAATCTCAGGCGGATAAAGCCAATCATTGGGAACACAAAGTAGTGGAAGAGAAAAATAATTGTGAGAAAATGGCAGAAGAACTAAAGAAGGCCAATAATACAATTCAAACTTTAACAAATACTAGTAATAATTTAGTGAAGATTACTAAAGAACACATTTGGGGCCAAATATTGGGGATGTCTCAGAGATTGTGTGAGTGGTTTGAAATGCTTCAAAGTATGAGAGTATGTTATTTGAAGCTCCATAAGAATATTGAACAAAACATGGATGTTGTCAAGAAAGAAAAGAAAGCAAAAGATATTATGCAATAACTCTATAGTAAGAGTGATATTTATCTATCAAACAAGGGAATTAGCACCTGCGTTGATGCCTCAGTAAAGGTGTCAAGTATCATTCAAAAATGTGAGAAGCTACAGGAAGCACAGGAATTGGATGACAAAGCTAAGAAGAAGATCACAAAGATGGAACAAAGGAAAGCGAATTTGGGAAGTCTTGGTTTGCCTAAGGGATTTGACACAAATAAGTTCATTGGAAGAGAAACTTACAAAATAAGGTTGCACAACAAAATAAATACTTATTTACACTTTCTTCCTATAGATGTATCTCTTGATACATTCATGGATTTCATCTAACCAGTGAGAACTTTGAATGGAGTTTTAGAAGGAACAGTGTTGTCAAGTCACACTTCCAAATATGAATTGCTAACGAAGTTGTAGGAGTGTGACTATACTATGAACCAAATTTCTCTACCATCAAAGGATATTGGACTGGCCTACAAAGATTGCTCTAAATTTTGAACTACTGTAAATTGTAATGTATTACAAATGAACACAAAACAATTTGTGCTCTATCTAATTTTCATATTTTCCAATTTAATGTACATTGAGATACTCTATTTTATTCAATTATTCTTAGTTGATTTTCTCTATTATATGCTATTGGAATACAAAATTTCATTCTGGAATTTTAAATTCAAATATGAATGATCATTGATGATATGATACAAACTACAGTAATGATACTCTTTGTTCTCAAATTTTAATGATGAAAGATAATACATTCTTTCTTTTCTAAAACGAACATTAAATGATAGGATATAGTAGTTAATAAGTTCAAAAAATACCTATTGATTGCGACTACTAATTTAGCAGAAATTTCCTAAATTTGCCAATTCATCTTTGCGTTGTCGTCATCATCAAATTCCAGGGTATTCCATTTCCTTCATTTTTATCTTCATTTTCGTTTGTGTCTTCTTTGCTCTGACCTCCACTTCTATGAATCCCACTCCCATCACCACCTGTATTTGTCCCACTCAGAGTCAGAAATTTGTTAATGTTGTTGCCCAACCCTCTTCTTTTGCATCTTTTCTTCCTTGGATTTCCATTTCTCTTTGATAAGGAAAAGTATTGACATCATACCAAGATGTGTAGACCCTCAAGCATGTTTCCAAATTCTTGTCTATTTTGTTTCTTAGCTTTGATTTTAGGAAGCCCAAAGAACTGAAAACTCTCTCATCCTCCACCGAACCCAATATCATGGTTTGACATAGATCAGAAAGCTTGAAGAACTCTAAAATTTCATCATGCAACATTGTGCTCTATTTTAGTTCTATCCAAAGCCTTATTTTCAAGCCCTCTTCATGTGGGTTATGCACTAATTGATATTGATGCTTCATAGTCCTTGCAAAAGTACCTAATTTTTTTCTAAGAAGACCCTCATCTACAATTCCATTGATAGTCGCTCCATTGAATTCTACAAATTTGCAAAATTCCTTTATCAAAGTCAATATCCTATTACGATAATCTTCCTAGAGTTTAAGCGCTAATATTGAGGAAACACAATTTTCATGGCCTCAAGCAGTTGTTCAAATGGGAATCAGAATCTTATTTCAGAGGAAACTTTATAGGCTATGTCCCTTGCATTAGCTGTTATAGACTCGATGATCTCGGTAAACTCTTCCCTTGTAACTTTTGTAGCTCACTTTTTTAGGGCACTGTAGTACATTGGTGTCTGAAATCCCCTTACAAAAACACATAAATATCCATTTTCAATGATCTTTAAATAATTATTAGGATTTTCCTAATCTGTTAGTTTTCGCCAGTGATGAAATTTTTCATTGGATAAATTTGGGTCATTTTGATAGAGATTATCGAGGGCTTGGCATGAAATTTTATGCAAATGCGCATGTTCTACAATATACATGGCTCTTTGTTGGGATTTTTTCATAATGAACGACATTTCTTCTAGCATGGGAAGAAGAGATGCTAAAGTCAAAAGTGTCTCTATATTGCTTAACCTTCGAAGCAGGTCACCACATCTCTGATTTTCTACATTGTCGTGATTTTCATACATAAGTCCAATCAAAGATTGATATTCAAAAAAAAATCGATGCGTTGGTCCATCCAAAGAGATCCATTTGGTATCAACATCTTTTAGAAGCTTTTTTCCATTGGTAATTCCATCAGCAAAGTGCTGAAATTCCTTAAAATGTTTGGGACTTCGACAAAAATATGAGTATAACTCTCTTACTAAATCTTCAACCTTTTTTACTAAAGGAAAATTCTTCACAACTCTAAAATAAAGATTCATCCTATGGGCCATATAGTGAATGCCAACAACATATGGTGAACAAGAAGCCTACATCTTTGTGCAAAGACCATTTCTTTGACCTTGCATTACTGAAGCTCCATCCGCTCCAACACAGATTAACTTCTTTGCTATTGCCAATTCATCCATAGCTTCATATTAAACTAAATGGCTCCTTACTAATTGAAATAAACTTTCCAATGTCGCATTGTCCCTCAATTTTTTAACAGTTAGTAGATGTGGTTGGCAGACATTATTCTGTATAGTATAAACATGCATGCATACCCACGACATATTATCTATTGTCGTAACTTCATCTAAGGACAATGCAATAAAGGTTGACTCTATTATTTTTCTTTGTACATCCTCTATTTCAATCTAGGAAATACAAATTGCCTATTCCCATCCACTGTTTATTGACCAATGAGTGATAGGATAGTTAGGAACTTTCAGAAAGTTTAACAACCCACTCATTTCTGGATAGTCTGTCATTGGACACCCTCTGCTCAAAATATGGAAAACATTACTTAATTGAACAACTTTTCTGCGTTCTTCTACTTCACTTTCTTTTGCAAAAATAGCATTAATAGAACCTTGAACTTCACCAAGCTTCATCTTAGATTTTTGAAACAAATAATATTCCTCAACATTCCTTTTATGTTGACATTTCTCCTTTGTTTTATATCTTACCACTTTTATTTCCTTTCCATCTACAGTTGAGGTTTTGTAAACCTTACCAACATGTTTCTCTATGGTGTTTGGTTTAAAAGTTGCAACCGCTTTTCCTTTTTATACTTCCAACTGGAAATCGTACATCTGCATTCTACTAGCGGATCACCTACAATTGGATTGTCCATGGGTTCAATGAATGGATACTTTTCCACCCAATCAAATTTAAATCTCCTAGACATCTCCCATTGATGATCAGTTTTTTCTTTTGATTTTCCTCTCCCTTTAGTGTTACAGTTAATTGAGCCATCATCATCACCAAAGTCGATCGATTCATCCTGGTACTAGTTATTTACTTGAAATTAATCTTTAAGGTCATCTTCATCAGAGATATCAAGTTTCACAACTTCTTCACCAGATTTATTAGGTTCCCCAATTTTTTGAATAGACTCCTATGTAAGTTGAGAACCTTGAAGTTGTACAGGTTCCTCTGATGATGTACCTTCCTCACTTTGACCAAAACCATTGTGTCTACCTCCGCCAAAGTATGAAGATATATTTTTTCATTTCGTTGGCCTCTCTTGGACATCTCCACCTTCAATAGTCCTCTTCCTATTTAACTTTGACTGTGAAATCTCGAACAAATTAAGGCTGCAATAAACTTTTACTTGAATAAGATACTACAGACTCGTAGTCGTTCCGGTTCGCTACCAATTGCAATTGTGAGCTCAGAATCAATTGAATTTTTGTACTAATAAATCTCTTGAAACTATCCTTATATACAAATGCTTATTTCAAATTTTGGTGAAGGGGTTGACAATTTCATATGATAACAACTAATATTTGGTGAACCCTGCGTAATTTCAAGTAATTGACTAGGCAAATAGGGCGGGAATTTGGGACATGATTATTTATGATGCATGGCGAATTGGGTCCTAGTGAAAATAAAACTTTCACTTGGGACAATGGACCTTTGGAGAATGGTGATCCTTAATAAATATACCCTTCCTTAATCTGTGGTGAATAATAGTAAAATATACAATAGAAAAATGGGCAAATAACCCGACTACCGTAGTGAAATTACCTGCAAATAGTGGAAAACAACCCGACCACTATAAGTGTCTTTTATAAAATCTGGGCGAACCGGTCAACCAGTATACTAAGCATTTTTTCACCAATTTCTATATGCCCGACGGGACATATTCGCCAATTGGCGAATAATCGCCACTAAAAAAGTCCCTTCTCATGATAAAAAAATAATTTATTGTCTATTGGAAATAAATATTGGAAGTGCATAATAGATTTAAGAGCTAGGTAGTAAGTAAAGACTACCAACATCATTAAAATGAATCAATATATTTTCATATTCTAAAGAGGAATGTTTTGCAGGTGGAAAATGAGGTACTAGAGAGCTAAATGATGAAGGAGTTTTGGATTTACAATCTTGCTCTTAGAATGAAACCAGCTCCCTTAGAGATCTTTACCATTGATAAATGAAAGATTATGAAGTTCCATCCTAGTTGTAATTTTGTTGAGATCAAGGAAATAGAAATAGCAGAGAAAGAACCTTGATGACTCTATATAATTTATGACGTAGCTCGGCAGGATCGTCATTTGCACATCCTTCTTATTCTCCAAAATTTTATAAATTTTAAAGAGTATATGAGGTGGTAGCTCTTTATCATCCCATTCCTAGAGTAGCAGAAGTTTATCCAAGCACACCTTGCTTGTCTTTGAAGGATGTTTTTGGAGAGCCTCTATAAGCTTGGTGACATAAAAATCTTATAATAATACCGCTTATGAAAGAGTGACCTAGGAAAATTATCTTAGTTTTTCATCTAACCAATGTTTTAACTCATATACATAGATTGGTTTTCCATATTTCCTTTAGTTGGTCTGATTTTCATGGCAAGATCCAATCTTGCACCCATATACCCAAATTGACTTTTAAAATTTCCTTCAGGTATGTGTAGGATCATGATATGCCAAAAAGTGGGGATATGAAAAAGAAGTCCTAATTGGTAGACTAGTTGAAAAATAGCTATAACTTTCAAATGGTATATCATTTTTTAAATATAAAACATGTTTCAGAGTCTATGCTTCGCCTACTACAAGAAAAACATAAATAAAAATCAATTTGATGAAGTTTAGACTAAGTTAAGGTGGTCAGACATGAGAGTTTTTATATTCTGGAAAAGTTGTAAAAGAAAAATCATAATTAATTATTTAATAAGAAAAAAATTACAAAAAAATATGTGTCACATCCAGACATTAATCTACTACTTATATCTAGAATCTAGTAAAAAAATATTATCATTTGATTATGTTTAAGGTGATCAGACATACGCCTACTTCTTATCTTTTTAGTCCTGATTGATAGACTGGTTGAAAAATAGCTATAACTTTCAAACGGTATAACATTTTTGAAATCCAAAACATGAGTCACATTCTATGTTTTTCCTACTACAATTAAAAACTAAAAAAAAATCAATTTGATGAATTTTAGACTAAGTTAAGGTGGTCAAACACGAGATTTTTTATTTTCTCAAAAATTTGTAGTAGAAAAATCATAATTAATTATTTACTTGGAAAAAAATTACAAAAAAATATGCGTCAAATCCAAACATGAGTCTACTACATATATCTAGAATCTTGTAAAAAACATTATCATTTGATTGTGTTTAAGGTGGTTAGACATACACCTTCTTCTTATCTTTTTCCTGAAATTTTCATACTACTGCATTGAAATTTGAAATTTCACCATATAGAATATATATTTTTTTAAAGAAAGGATAGTAGCTTGGAAACTAGATTCAATTTACTCTAGATTCTCTTCTTACACATTTTTTATATAAGATTGATAACTTGTCCAAATTTTTACATCAACTTTCCTAACCCTAATTTTCTTAATTTTCATTGCCACTTAAGGCCTAGTTTGGCATACCATGATCCTGCACATACCCCTTCATTTTATCTAATTTTCATGACATGATCCAACCCTACACCGATTGTTGTGGGATGAAATAATGAGAGAAAATATCTACATGGCTCTTCTGACCAGGGGTGATGGATTAACAAACAATCAATTGTTCATGTATTTTTCATTAAATATGTTTGGGTCCCTTATATTTCCCCTTTTAAAAGATTTTCTTGTGTTGGAATCTTGTTTTTCAATGCAAACCATTTTAAAACATTAATTTTTGGGGAAACCCTATTTTATTGAAGTTTATTTCCATGGAAAATCTTCATCTTCAAGAGGTTAAAGTTTCCTACCCATTTGTATCCTTCTCTAATAGTATATCTTTTTCCCTTATTTGAAGTGCATATAATTCAATTTTGTTGAAGTAATACAAAGATATGCAAGATATTAAGGAGAAGATTTAGTTTCTCAACAAGATTGTCAAATCTGCCTAAGATATAAATCGAAGATGGAAATGTCAGCTAAGGAATATTTTCATTGCAATCTGCAACCTGGTACTTGTTTATGTTTCATTGGCTCTTTGATATATTTGATGTTTCTGAAGGTTCCTAAATCTTTATTTATTTTTTAACACTTAACCATGATTTCATTCCAAAATCCACTCTTTCTCCTATTCCAAATTCTAACTGAGACATCTATATACTAGTAGTGATATTTGTGGAAAAAGGTTCTTGAATCTTTATTTATTTGTTAAAACTTGACCATGATTTCATTCAATAAATCCACTCTTTCTCTTGTTCCAATCTCCAACTAAGATACCTACATACCAGTAGTTATATTTTGTGAATTTGTGAGAACGACAAATGTGTGTTTGTCTCTATTTTTATATTTGGTTGTTCATTGCTAGTGATTGACAAATTAGACTTGTAATCTTTGTGCCTTTTCCCATTTGGGACATATTATATTCCTAAGTTTGTATCAAAGCTATATAGTTTCAGATTTTAGGAAATCTAAAATCCTAAGTTGGTATTAGAGCCATTTAGCCCTAAATCCTTGCGAGTTTGGACATTTGTTTTTTGGGGTGTCAAAGTTTTTTGTGTGTGAGACATGATTGGAGATGAACAAAAGAGTTGGCAGTAGCCACCATCCTTTAATGCACAAAACTATGATGTTTAGGAAAATAAATGACTCGTGGGACCTTATAGTTAGTGGGTTCGTAAATGTGACTAACCCAATTCAATTTGCAAACCTCACAAACAATCAGAAGACCCTCATTTTCTCCTTCAACTAGATCTTCAAAAATATTATGCTTAAAAAAATTTACCCTTAAACTATATAAAATGAATATACATCTTAACCTTAAAAAATATTACCCTCATTACTCTATAAAATGAATATACATCTTCACAAATTTGAAAAATAAAAATATTCCCTTTATCAATATAACTTATCAATAATCATTCTTACCCTCTAGTAGAAACCCCTTCTTGATTATTCCAAACCTGTTTAAAACATTTTTGACTAATACATAATACCAATAATAGTAACTAATAACCATATGGGGACACCATTGTAATTATTCATTCCCCTTGATGCAGTTCAAGGTTGTTTTCATGGTAAGAAGGGGTGTGTGGAAGTGATTCGTTAATATTCTTTACCAAACTAAATCTCTCAACTACAACTAGAACGCATACAATAACTTTACATAATACTCCACACTTTTCCTACTTAGTCACTATTTTCAGCCCCAATTTCACTAGAAATCTTAGTGATAACATTAGTGCCAATATCAACATCACAGAACAGATACTCGTTTAAAGTTGATTCTGCTCCATCCACTTCTCTTATGAATACAAAGGTATAATCTAACTACACAATATGAAAGAGAAGACAAAATACTTAGTTTTTTATTGTAATTTTTTTTCATTTAAAGACAACTTCAAAAATTACTATGTAAATAAACTCCTCTCAATATGATCTCTTTACTATTAACTATTAAAAAGTATTCCCGAAATCAATACCTTCAAGTTGGACATTCAATTTTGAAATTCTTCTTTGCTTCAATTAAAAAGTTCCATACTCATCAATGCATGCAACTCTTCAATACCTACTAGGGTTACCACCTTGTTGTAAGAGTCCACCACAACTTGCTCCAAGCATCAAAGTTTGAAAAGACTCGGCAACCTCTCAAGCTCGGGACACTTTTAAATGCACAACCTTGTAAGCTTTGTATGATAATTAACTCCACTTTCTCTCTGTAAATCTTTGCAACTTTGAATAGACAGACTGATGAGCGTTTTTGGTAGCGTAAAAGCGTAAAATTTCACTTGTAGCTTCTTACAACTATTAACATCAATTTTATCCAAGTAATTCAGACTTGAAAAACTTGGCAACTCTTGAATCTTGGGAAAATTTATAATGTACAACTCTATAAGCTTTGTAAGATCACTAATTCCTACTAACCTTTTGATGAGTGTCACTGGCATCGTAACATTTTCTAGCTTCTTATGATTTTCAATCTCAAATTTCTCCAAGAAATATAGATCGGAAAGACTTGACAACTTGTGCACCTTAAGACAATTGCTTATGCACAACTTTGTAACCTCTAAGTTACCCACCATACTTCTCAATTTTGGACAACCATACACTTGTGTTACAACAAATTAATTATCCCAGCTAACCATAGACTATTGGCACAGACCAAAAACATGTTTCATGTGTAGCCGCTTTTCAGCTACCTACAACTGCCCAACTAGTTTTCTCATCTATATTTCATAAATTTTGTATCTAAATTTAAATTTTTCTCTACAATATGCTTGTAAAGTTACAATGCATTTTCTTATAAATAGAATGTCTGGGCCTGATATTTCAGTGCTCTATTTTGTTGTAAATTATTTGTGTATTTTGTCTATCTTTATTCTATGTTTTTTTTTAAGGTATCAGAACCAAGAGGCAAGAGTGTGCTCTCATATAGGATTTTTTAATATTTGGAAGAGCCTTGTTGATCATTGTGAAGACTCTTTTGCAGAATCAAAGAAGGGAGGAAGCAGTTTCGATTAAAATTTGAGTATTTTTGGCAAGCTGATTGAAAAGTTGAAAGAAGTTCCCGTGTAAAGAAGGTAAGCAAAATCTGTTGAAAGTGAGATGATGTGAGGTAGAAGTATTGCTTAACATTGTTGATTTTTTTATGTTTTTTGGTGATTAAAAAAAATAAGCATGGTGAAAATACCCCTGCTAGAATATTGAAGGGTGATGTTTTTTATTATAAAAAGTAGTCGAAACTAGGGGGCTGACCCGAACAAAAAACCAACACAAGGAGTGTTGATAACTAGCAAAGCACACACACAACAAACCCTCAGCCTATTCCAATTTTAAAAACCAAAAACCAAGAAAGAAAATCAACAGACCCCAGCTCCAACACAGAGCTGGTAACCAGCCTAGAAGTCCTAACAGGCCCCAACCTCACCATGAGGTTGGTAACTAGCCTGTGGTAGTAATTAATAGTAAAGTTAGCATTAACATTAAAAAACAAAAAATTACAAAAATTTGAGATTAACTGAAGATCTAACAGGCCCACATCGCCCAACCGAAAAGTCCAGGCAAAAAAGTTAACCATAAACAGAGGAAAAGGAAGCTATTTGGGGTTACCTTCCCCGCCTTTCAACAGGAGCTTAAGCCATTCGTCTGTGAGGAACTGGTACAGTTCTTCATCCTTTCACTCACCTCCCAGGTTCATTTTCTCCATATGAAGGAGTTGGAGCGTAGTGGCAGCTATATGCATGACCTTCATAGAAAAGTCCGCAATCCTATTAAAGCTTTCCCTGAGATTTTTAATTTCCACCCTCATTTCCTTTAGCTCCACCTTAGGGTCAAACAGCAATAGGGGCTCTTGAGGACCAGCAGTAACAATGGGGGTGTCACTCACAGCATCAGGCATTTTCTCCTCTATTTTTTTAGGGTCCTCCGGGGTAATATTTATAACCACCTTGGGGCTAGGGGACTATGAAGTTAGGAGCGGTGAGTCTGTTTTCATCTCCTCAAAGATTTTTTTCTTTGAAAGGTCAAAGGTGGAGAGACCAAAGCTAGCATAGACATGAGATTCATGGCTTTTCATAGACCCCTCCACAATAGGGCTTTTCTTCTTTTTTTTCCTTTCTTTCTCCTCAACCTGAACTTTCTTCCCCACTTTAGCTTTCCCCCTAGTGACCTGCTTGATATCTTCTTCCTCTTCATCCTCTTCAGTGCACCTCTTTCTCACAGCTTTTTGCTTGTATATGGTTTTGGTAGCGATTCTGTTAGATCTCTGTCTACTATCATTCTCCTCCTCCTCTCTTTTAGATTCAATGGTGATTTGGTCACCGTCGACCGAACTCAGCTTATTCTTCTTGGAAACAGGGGTTTTGGAAGAAGTCATGAGGTTAGAGAGAGTGACCTTAAGCTCATTAGGATTCTCAGGATACAGCTTAAAGTTATGAAGAGAAACAGTCCTAGGCGGGTAGAGGGCTAAATGGAAATTGTAAAGGCATAGCATTAAGCCCTAGTGAAGGATACAATAATTTTGCCTATATTTCATTTTTTCTCTGACTTCCAAAACAGAAGCTTCCATCAAATGGAGTAGAAAAAATGGAAAAGAGATGGAATCATTGTACCTAAAGTGGTTAAGGAGAGGGAAATGGTAGTTGTAACAAGTGTCGAAGTGGCCTTCCAGAGTGATATACTTCATCAAAATGAGGCACATTTCATTCCATGGGTTAGGCAGCATCATTATGTTGAATCCTCCCCCAAAATGTTCAGGAATCTCTATTTTTTTGAAGAATCTTTTCATATGGGTGTCATCTCAGCTTTTTGTGATCTTCTTCCATTTTTTCCCCTCTGTGGAGAGACCCGTGACCTGCGTGATAACCTCCTCATTAATCTCAAAGGATATTCCATTTATCGTGACTTTGTGCTCATCTCAAGTTTTTACCAACTATAGAGAGACCAGTTCATCACTGTCGCCCATAGCCTTCATGAATGGGAAGAAACTACCCTCCTTAAAGTAGTTGAGAATGCATGGTTTTTTTATTAATTCATCCTCAATCCTAGCGGGTTCCACCCGCTCCATATCTCCACCCATCTCTAAGCTGTATTCAGGCAACTCTTCTTCCTTGGTCTCAACCGACATCCTACCTTTCCCTCCTCTTTTCAGCACAACCCTCACCAGAGAAGATCTAGTAACCCAACAAATGTAGCAATTTTGTCTCCAGATGAAAAACTAGGTGGTTTTAATGTCTGCCTTCTCACTGAGTTGGCCTGTACTATTCATGTGGTTGGCTGAGATAAATGAATAAGCTTTGCATGTCGAGAAATGATATTGCCATAAAGGCTTGATGTTACAATTAATCACATTAGTCATACTATTCTTTCCCTTGCGCATGTTAAGCTCCACATCTTCTTTTAATTTGAAAAAGCTCGTACTCTTTCTAAAAATGGCATTGATAGCCCATCTTTCAAGCTGGCAATAATTAATATAACCAAATCCTATATCTCTTTTAAAATTTGAAATGATGCGGCACCTTGTGAACTTGCCCGCCGTCTTTCTCGACCAATCAACATCAGCCTCGTTAGACATCATCAAATTTTCTTTCTTTTTCCACAAGCCGAATAACATGCTTGGGTAGAGAGTTTAAGTTTCTCCAACATCTTAAGCCATTCACCGCAAGACCCATGATCGCCAGCATGTCTGCCACCGCGTTACCTTCACGGTAAATGTGCTAAAGGTTGAAGTCATCAAACCTAGGCAGCAGTGAACAAATGTCTTACAACACATTTGCCAGGATCCAGCCAGTAGTATAGTTCCCTTTAACTAGCTCAATTACAATTTTAGAATCACCTTCTATGATTAATCTTTTAATCCCAATATCAGACGCCACCTTTAGACCCCCTAGGGGGGCAGACGTCTCAGCCAAATTATTAGACCCCTTCCCCAGGTGGACCGCATAGGCTAGGATTAGGTGACCTTTTTGATCTTTAAGAATACCTCCTCCCGCAGTAATACCATTGGAGGCAGCACAATCAAAGTTCAGCTTGGTTATGTATTCCTCTGGGGGTGACCATTTAGTGTTTAGTCTTGTCAGAATTTTGGAATTGTCCATCAAGTAGAAGGAGGTAGGAAGAACCCATTCCTTAGCTATCATACACTCCACTCCCTTGGGGGGAGGGGGGGGATTTTCCAGTAGTAGGTATCTAGGTTTTCCTTCATCAGATTCACAGTTAGCCGCACTGTTCCTTCAACATTGCTATCTTCTCCTCTAAAAATCTGATTGTTTCGTTCCTTCCATAGACTCCAGCAGACATGTGGGGGTAATAGGCGCTAAAGGATGTTAATGAGAGGGTCTCAGCTATTCGACCCCAGTTGTTAATGAATTGGTCTAAGTGCTCCAAAAAGACCTACTCCAGTTGTAGTTTTCTCATTATTTTTCCCCACACCTGAGAAGCGTAAGGGCAGTGAGTAAGAATATGATTTATTGTCTCAGCTTGCATTTTACAAAGAACACACCTGTTGACCAGCTAGACTCCCCATTTCTGGAGGTTGTCTAATGTAAGGATTTTTCCATGAAGAGTGGTCCACCAAAAAAAAAATATTTTGGGGATGAGTTGGGGAAGCCAAACATTTCCCCAACTCATCTCATCGGCCAGAACCTTAATGTTAGCAAGGTAAGTAGATTTGACCGTAACCTCCCCCGATTTTCTATGACACCACACAGCCTTGTCAACAATTTGAGAGATGGAGATCCTGATCTCAGCAATCAATTTCTGTAGCTCCAGAATGTGGGGTGGGATATGCTCTTGGCCATGGTAAGCATTAGCAAGGTTCTTCCATTTCTTATCCTGAGAAATGTAGTCACTGACTTTGTCTCCAAAATGAGAAATCAAATGATCCCTGAGGAGACTAAGTTTGTTTCTACTGAGAGGTTTATCTCCCACCCACCAGTCCTCCCAGAAACTTATCTGCTTACCATCACCCACCACCCATTTTAAGCCTTTGAGGAGGGAGCCTTTACTTTTCACCATGAAATTCCAGAATTTAGAGCCAGTGGGGTAGTTTTGGCCCAGGGGGAATTGGTTATTTAAGTAGTATTTGGCCTTCAAAATTTTACACCAACAAGAGTTACCTTTAAAGAGTTGCCACCCAAGTTTGGTAATTAGCACCTTATTAAGATCTTTTATCTTTCTCACTCCCAGCCCTCCCACCTTCTTAGGTTGGCAAACCATTTTGTAGCTAATCAGGTTCATTTTAGTCTTTTCCTCTGTTCTGGACCATAGGAAGTTCCTTTGGATTCTTTCCAGTTTCTCCACAATTCTTTCATTGATTTTAAAAAGAGATAGGAAGTAAACATGTATTCCTTGGAGGGCCACCGCCAGAAGTTGGAGCTTCCCCGCATTACTGAGGACCTTACCTTTCCATCCTACCAATTTTTTCTACATTTTTTTGAGTATGGAGTTCCAAAAAGGGTCAGAGACTTCCTTCATAGTGAGAGGGAGTCTGAGATAGGTGTCAAAAAGTATACCACCCTTACAGCCAATACATTCTATAATTTTCAATTGGGTTCTCTGTTCAGAATTAAAGAAGTAAATTTTTCTTTTACTATAATTAATCACCTAGCCCGAAGCCTCCACATAAACATTCAGCAGAGCTTTCCATTCTCCCACTTCTCTAATGCAAGATTTCTCAAACATAAACGTGTCATCTACAAATTGTTGAATAATTTTAGGAGAAAGAGTGGAAGCCAGTTTAAATCTGGTAATGTGTCCAGAAGCCTCCAATCTCAATAAACTACGAGCCAACACCTCAACCACAAGGAGGAACAAATAAGGGGATAGAGGGTCACCTTGACGCAAGCCCCTCTCTGGATTAAAGGACCCCCAAGGAGAACCATTTACAAGAACCACAAATTCAACAGTTTCCACCGCCTCCTTGACAATTCTTATGAAATTTTCATTAAAGCCAAGCTTTTTTAGCACCCCGTATAGGAATTTCCAAATCACCTTATCATATGCCTTAGAAATGTCCAGTTTCAGCTCCATGCCAGCATTATTACCTTTATCCATCGAGTGAATGATTTCATGGGTAGTGATAACCACGTCTAGGATTTGTTAGAATACTTAGGGATAACTGAGAGGGGGGGTGAATCAGTTATCAGCAACTTTATAAATTTTGTACTTATTAATCTAGACTGATATAAATTAAATGCACATTCAGAAAACACATTACACAATGCATCAATTTGGTTATGGGGAAACCAAATGGTAAAAACCCCGGTGGGAATTAGTACCCACAAAGAACTATACTATTTATAGTAATCCCTGTTAAAAGATTCTTCAACCCTGTTAGGAGTTGTTCAATACAATACAGTAGTATAGTTGACCTGGTTAAGGGTCAGACCCTGTTAGGAGTCTTTTACAATAACCCTGTTAGGGGTGATGGACTCACTGTCCAAGGACTCACTATCCAAGTGGTGAAGGCTACAACCTTTTGGTTATTTGATACACACTGTATTAACAAGATGAACTGTTGTTTGTGACACTGCTTGTCTGATCAGTTCCTTTTATGCGATGATGCTTCAACCTCTTGTAAAGAAATATAAAAATCTACTCTATATTCTGAATGCTTCAACATAAACATCTATATTATCAACATATGATAAATATAGATCTGCTGCATCAACACTTTGCTCTGCTTGTCAATCTCTGGCTTTCGCAACTCTTCTTATCACAAATTACCTTGTATAAATACATACTCCAATTATGAGATCATGGGACCTGTTAGACAACTCTTTTTAACATCCTTGTCAGCTCTACTAAGCGCAAGCATAATTACAACCGCACAAGTCAATGCTGAACAGACACATCGCTTCACTAAGTCGGCTTCACCAATTTAATCATAAATTTGTAATATTCTTGAAATATGTTTAGCGCGTTTAGATTAATATCAACAACTCATAACTCATCATGAATATACACACGCATATCTTGAAGATAGGCACAACTTGATCAACACGTTACTTACGTCAGCCTTAAACCGTTATTCCTCCAAAATTGTAACCGTCAATAATAGAATTACATATCTTTACTGAAACATCATATCTGGGTCTGCATGTATGAACATAGCATAATAAACATGTCAACAAAATTTATCTATCCACGCAAGTCTTCATGTCATCATATGGATAAGTACATACAAAAGTGTTGCTGTGTATTATATGTTGTCATCAATGACAAACATACAATCAATTGACTATTCAGAATCAAATCTCCAACAGGATTTGCCTTCCCAGAACAAACCCCTTCTAGTTGGGGTTAATTATTTTACCTAGGAGAGGTTTGATCCTATTTGTGATGATTTTTGAATGGATTTTGTAAACAGTATTACAGAGGCTAATAGGCTGGAAATCACTTAGTTCCTTGGGGTCTTGAACTTTAGGGACTAGAACAATGTAAGTTTTGTTAATTCTCTTGAGGATTTTTCTAGTTCTAACAAAATCATGAGCAGAATGGATAATATCATATTTTATAATGTCCCAAAAATGCTGGAAGAAAGCCACAGGAAATCCATCCAGACTGGGAGATTTGAAAGCCCCTATGGAGAAAACCTTCATTTTGACTTCCTCTTCAGAAACCTTGGAAAGAAGCAAATCATTCTCTTCTCTAGAAATAACAGTCGGGATAACCTCCAGGAGATGAGAGTTGTCAAAATCAACCCCCCTTCGTAGTGGGCTTATAAAAGTGTCACGAAATAAATCCACCGCATGATTACCCATGTCTTCTTCCTCAGTCATCACCTCCCCACCGGCAGCCAGGGATTTAATAGTATTTCTTCTTTTATGGATTGAAGCAGATTTGTGGAAAAAAGCTAAGTTGCGGTCACCTTCCTTGAGCCATTGGATATGAGATCATTGCTTCTAGAAGATTTCCTCTCTTTTGAGGTTGTCTTTCCATTTTTTCCTCCATCTCTCTTCCTCAATATGAGCTTCCCAAGAGGAATTGCCCATAGCCATTTCATTTTGGAGGAGTTTAATTTTTTCCTCTATCTCTTTCTTACACTAGAAAATATCCCCAAACTTATTTTTGCTCCACCCGTGGGCCTCCCTTTTGATAATTTTAAGCTTCTCTACAATTCTAAACATAGTCGTTCCCCTAATAGGCATGTTCCACCACCTTTTTATACAGTCTTCAAATTCCTGGTGAGAATGTCACATGATCTCGTAGCGGAATGGCTGGGGTCCAGCACGGGCTTTCTCCTCCCAGTCAAGAATCAAAGGAGAGTGATCAGACATAGTCCTTGGGAGGTGGGAGAGGCCAATCAGAGGGGCAATATCCCACCCATTGGAGATCAACCATCTATCCAGCCTAACCTGGATAAGGTGCCTACCTTTTCTATTGTTCAACCAAGTAAAACTCATGCCCTGCAACTCAATATCAACCAAATCACTTATCCTCATGAAATCAGCCAGCTCTTGCATACTATCAGAATAATCTTGGGACCTTCCCAATTTCTCAGAAGGAAATAGGGTAGAGTTTAAATCCCCAGCACACATAACAGGGGAATCACGGTCAGCATCAATGAGGTTAGAGATTTCCCCCCAGAGTCTACCCCGTTCCATTCTAGAGTTTGGGGCATAAATGTTGAACATATACCAAGAGGAATTATTCCAAGTAAAAAATGCAGAATGTTATGAGAAGAAGCCACAATGTTTCTAGATAACTTACTAGGGTTCCAGAGAGTAGCAACGCCACCTAAAGCCCCATTAGCTTCACTGTACAAGAAGGTCGCTCCTGGCCAAATTTTATCAACCAGCGGCGCAAAAATAGTATACTTCATTTTAACCTCTTGTATGAGAACCATATCAACTCGGAGCTCCGTAATATACTTCTTCAAAGCAAACTATTTTGCGGGCTATTCATGCCCCTTATGTTCCATGATAGGAACTTCATCTTTTACCATTTTGAGAGTCTTCCAGGGTTAGTTTCCTTCCACTGGAAATGGCCCTTACTGCTTCCTTAGCTCTAGTCACCTTAGTAGTCGAGCGGCCAACTTTGTTTTCACTCCCTACATCTGCCTTCTTTTTTTACTCTAGTCCATCATCCATCTTCTTGCTCCTGGTTTTCCTTTTAGGTTCTGACCAGTCGAGGGCAGAAGTCGATGGTGACAAGGAGGATGTTCTCATTATTTCTGCCCCAAAATCTGAATCGCATTGCCGGGTGGAAGAAGTTTCTCCCCAAAATTTTCCCATCAGAGCACTTCTAGCCACCCGAGTCTTGTTTTCCATACTCACATCATGACCATTAGGACTGTTAATGAGAGTTTTAGAGACATTTGTTAATACTATGACCATTTCTCCATCTTTAGGGGTCGTACCCATCTCAATTGCAGTGTTTGCCTTAAGAATCTCACCTTATTCTAATGCCTCAAACTTCTTGGCCTCTGTGTTCCTTACTGACCCTTCCTTCATCTGCCCTTTTTCTAAGGCCTTAGTCTTCTCAGTCTCTGTGTTCTTTACTGGCCCTTCCAACTCTAGCCCACCACCATGGGGGGGGAGAATCCACCACGGGAAGGATCAACCGTGGTATCCATCGAAGGCACAACTGACTCAACATTATTAACCTTAGGTGAGGGGCATGTGGCTGGTTGTTCCTCCAACCTAGAAGAGCCCTTATAGTTAGTCACCACATGCCCATTTTTCCCACATTTCTAGTAGTGTAGTGTGGCGTTTTCATAAACAATGGCCTGGTTCCAGTTCCCCCACTTGGGATTAAGCAGTACAAAGTTGGGAAGGGACTTGTTCATCATGAAATTAACACAAAATCTAGCAAACACCAGGTGTGACTTAGTCAGAGTAACCGAGTCAACTGTCATATAACTTTCGAAGGAGTTCCCTATCCATCTAAGCACTTTATCATCCCAGAATTCCAGGGGAAGACCAGGAAGGCGGACCCACACTAGAGCAGCTTTTTGCAGTTCAACTTATGGGTTAAATCCAGGCTTCCATTTATCCATCAGAAAAGCGTGCTTCCCATAGTACCAGCTCCCTGTAGAAACACTAGTAAAATCTGCCTCAACATTAAATCTGAACAGGAACAGACCCCCTGGCATAGCAAAAATTGACAGGGATCCTTTAACTTTCCACTTGGTTGTACACCAACTATGCACCATCTCTATGGTGGGCCTAAAGGAAACAAACCTCCCAACAAGGGCAAGGTGTAGGGCAGCAGATATATCCTCCACAACTCCATCTGGGACAGAGATTTCAAGACCGAATTCTCCAGCCGAGAATTCAGGCGTATCAGGGGTGTCAGGAGACCTAGATCCCAATGCCGCCATCTTCCATCCCCCCAACACAACAACATTATCCTCCTTCACAGGCTTTGAAGGGGACACCGTAACACCAGTTAGAGAACCAGGCAATTCTACCATCTCAGAGGAAAAGGGGCCAATCCCTACCGAGAGGGGTTCCAAATCATCTTTCCTAGCAAGGACCAGGAATAGGTTCAGACAGTCACTCCCCCGCTCCCCCGACAGAGCAGGGACCGAGGCAGAAGCCAGCATTCAAAAATTGGCAAGACCCTAGTTGCAGAGAGTTGCAGAGTAATGTTGTTGATGCTATGAGAGCCTATAGGTTAATGATTTGAAGGGTGATGTTATTTCTAAGGTGAGAAGAAATTTTTAAAAAATTATTTTCTATTATTTTCATTTTTTAATGGTCATTATCTAACATTATCTGCTTTCAAACCACCCCCGTCTATGATGCCAAGTTTACCATTGATGACTAAATAATGTTTCTTAATATCATCTAGGTGTGTCTTGGATACATGAAGAGTTCTCGAAACTCAGTTGTAAGGAACAAAGAGAGGAGAAGAAGAATAGAGAGAGATAGAAGGAGAGGGATAAGGAGAGTAGAAGAAGAGATATAGAAATAGAGGAGAGAAGGATAGATAGAGATGGAAGAGATAAATATAGAGGGGGAGGATGGACAGATGGATGGATGGATAGAAAGAGGCAGGCATATCTAAAGCTAGATGGGAAGATAGAGGTAGAGATGAAGATAGAGAGAGGAAGAGAGAGATAAATATGTAGAGATAGTGATAAAGATAAAGAGATATAGATGTTGAGATAATGTGTGTG
>MU227124.1:94961-111920 GCA_018584345.1 Thuja plicata | reverse complement strand
CTTTCAGAGACTTGTTCTCTTCATTCAGTTTCAAATCATTGGTGGAGCAATCTTTTAGTTCTTTCTTTAGTTTCTTGATAAGCATTTGTGAGCCATCAAATTTTAGTTTGAGTTCTTCATTTTCTTTCTCAGATCTATCTAGATCTTCAAGGGATGCTTCAAGATTCTTTTTTAGATGTTTAACTTCTACTGAATCCATGATCTCCTTAAGTGGTTAGACTTTTCTCTCTAAGGAACATGCTCTGATACCAATTGTTGGAAACACTAAGAGGGGGGGTGAATCAGTGTTTAGCTATTTATTCAAATTCAACAACTTAAACATAAATTAAATATACATCCAATGAAGCATAACACAAGATCACATAACACTTGATATGATTATAGAGAAACCTTGATTAGAGGAAAACCCCGGTGGGAATTAGTACCCACAAATATTGTACTAGTATAATGAACCTGTTAAAGTTCCTTTGCCCTGTTAGAAGTAGTCTTTACAATTCAAGTACAATGACCTGGTTAAGGGTCTGAACCTGTTAGGAGTCTTTTACAAACAACCCTATTAGGGGTGAGGACTCACTATCCAAGAGCTCACTGCTCAAAGAGAAAGATGGCTACAACCTCCTGAGAATAGATATACACTATATCCAAAGATGAACTGCTGTATGTGACACAGATGTCTGATCAGTTCCAATTATGCACTTATGCTCTTAACTTCTTTAAGGGCTATATCTCATATTGATATCTTCATACTAATTTTCTATACATCTTCTCTGACTATTTTGATGACTTCTCAAATGTATCTTTGCATTACATATATATATATATATCGTTATGCGTGAATAGATGCGAATACAAACAAGACCTTAGTCAGCCCAAAAACATAATACACAATGCTTCCAAACAAATTGGATTAAGCATTTTTACAAAAAATTTTAATACATGTCTACAAACTTATTACAATAGGTGCCTAGCCTTTACATAACAAAAGATTACACGCTAATCAAAATAATGAAGTCAGCTTCATACTTTGTATTCTGGACTGCTGGTGAACTTCTTTGTAACTTGTCTATACTTCCATTCCATACTATGCGTGTATAGGATAAGCATAATAACATACCATAGAGCTTAAGTCTAAACGCGCATAACCTATTGTGATCATACACACATGCATTGATGCCCTGATCGACTGCAAGTCACTATTCTATTATGCCTTCTGCACTTAGTCAATTTTAACTCCATAGTTAACTATCAAAAACTTCATATGACTTTGTTGCCATAATGACAACACAAAATAAGCCATATACTCCTTGGGAGTCAACTTTCCAACACTATGACATATAACTTTCAGAATTATAGTCCATGGCCTTTGAATTACAGGAGGAATTCTAGTCCATCTTTTTTATACACCTACGACATATACTAATGATATTATTTCATATTCCAATATATGTTGCAGTAAAGAAGAAAAATCATGATGCCAGGGTGTAATTTGTTGGGGCATTTGATTAGAAGTGATAAGATGGGGCATTAAAGAAAGACCTGATGCCTACTTTGGCAAGTTTTAAGAGGAAAATGAAGACCTAGTAATGCACTTTCTAAACTTTAATATTACTGCAAATTCACTAATGCTCAATGAACAATGCAAGGATGTGCGATTATATGGTATTCCAATTATCTGCTAAATTGAAAGTAGAGGATTTTAAATGATGTCATGTTGATGCTCAAATCTGTAATAAGATTGAAATTTAGTAAGAAAGCAAATCCAACAAAGGTTATAGTAGAAAATGGTTGAATTCAATGTAGATGTTGTAAATCCTATACTAGATGAGATAAATCAATAATATATACAATGATACATAATTTTAACCATAATTTCAACATTGAGTTACCTGTATACAGTGGGTGGATAATAACATAAAATAGTTATAATCAATGATTGCTCTAGAAGATGGTGATGAAGATGCCTTTATGATATGATGTAAGAGGTATCTTAGATTGAAAAACCCATGATATGATGACAAGAATCTCCAATGAGCTCAGTTCAAATTTTAGTATTTTCACATTGAACACTTTGCAGCTCAGGGGACTGAAATTTTCATATTTGCTGGATGATGGCAAAAATTAATTCTATCATTTGAAGTTATTATGTGGATTTAGTATAGTAAAAAAGGTAATATGAGTGAATGGGAAAATATGATCAACAGGGATATGATTGGTATCCAAATTTTAAATACTGTTCCCAGTAACTATCTTGGATCAACTACTAAAAGCCTTAAACAGGTCGCAAAGTTGAATTCAAGTACTGGACTAGGTTATGATTATCTAACTAAAATCAATTAGAAGAACTTTATAGCACTTGGAATCATTGAAAAATAAATGAATTGATGTATTGGAAGAACTCACAAGGATAAGTGCAAATTTAGGTGTTAAATTGTTTCTTATCCAATCATGTATCACCAATATGTACTTTTATTGTACACAATATATCGAAGAGATGTATGATGATTTATATCTCACATACTTGCAGTATTTTGTACACAAACTTTCTTAAAGTACAATTTGTCCTTATTTTGGGGCAAAAGATAATATTTCATTGTCAATTGTGGCATTCTTCGGTACTATTTTGTTGTAGAGATGATACACATGGCATACAATAGAATGTTATGAGGAAACTATAGATTACAATAGGTAATTGTTGGATAATGATGAGGAAAAAGTAGACCAGACCTGAATAAGTATAAGTTGAGAACATAATAGAAAGGAAAAAAGCCTCATCTAATAGCTTAGAATGGGTGTGTCATCATTGATGTTTACCATTTTCAATGAAAAATCAATGTAGAATTTTAAAATACAACCCTAGTTTTCAGTGCATAATCAGCGTAGGATTTTAAAATATAACCCTAGTTTTCAATGTACAATTAATGTAGTATTTTAAAATATAACCCTAGTTTTCAATGTAAAATTAATGTAGTATTTTAAAATATAACCCTAGTCACTACACAGACTATCAAGTCTCCCCTGTACACTTAAAAGGGAACTAGAAAAACTACACAGACTATCAAGTCTCCCCAGTACACCTAAAAGGGAACTAAAATTTTCAAAATTCCAGTTCAATTTTTTTAAATATGTTGGATCAACAAACCATCTGCATTCATGCCCTCATTACCATTCATGTCTCTGAGCCTTGTTGTCAGTAGTAACCCAAGATCTACAAAGAAAATATGAAAGGCTTCAAGAAATATGTTTTAAGACATCATTACTATCCACTCTTTTGAACAAACTTTCACAAAATATTAATGTCTAAAATGCCTCCAACCATCCAGTGTATTCAAATCCACTAGTAGAAAAACCACATACTTAGTACAAGGCCAAATGAGAGTTTCAAATTATAAATTTCATTTAAAAACCTGCGTGTGCAAAATCTCTCATGTTATAAAAACAAAAATGACTGTGATATGGTTTAAAATGCTGAGAAAAATCTTCATGCAAGACAATCATAGTGCTTTTGAGTTTTTTTTCCCCCATCGACTAAACAGGGAACAATAGTGTTCAATAGGTTTTACTAAAAATTCAATCTAGGGGTTTTCAAGGTCTCAAACCTTTAATATAAATTAGGTTTTTTGACGATGTTGGAAATCGCATGCACGATCATCCTGTTCTTCACGTTTAAATTGTATGAGCAGAAAACCATCGAGTTAAAGACATACAATTTAAGTAAGGTTTAACTTAGGGTAACTTTGTCATCTAAGTACCATTCTAATTTTTCTTAATAGAAAATGCCACCATAGAATAACCCAATACAAAGTTGTACATTTCTACTCCCTCAATTTGCAGTGAAACCCAAATATATTTGCACCAAACAAGATTCATGAAATCAATGATCAACATGAAGATATGAAATCCGTACCTTGATATTGCAAAAAATATGGAAAAGTAATGAAAGAAACTTCAATCCCAATCCACTGTCTACAGCCTCCTCTGCGATCTACAGACTGTCAGCCTCCTTTGTGATTTTCTCCAATACCTCTTCCAAAAACCCTCTGTGATCTTCTCCAATACCTCTATGATCTATAGACTGTCAGCCTCCTCTGCAATCTTCTTCAATACCCTTCGACGAGCATCAAACCCTATTCACAAACCCAAAAATCTAAATGGGAAGATTCACGGACATGATGGCTTATTAAAATGAGGTTCAAAAAACCTAAAACCAGATTTAGATTTCTAATTCCACCTCTTGGGTGGGAAGGTTGTGCCACCCTTTTTTCGGTCAAAATCAGGTTTCTTCGTCTAAAACTGGGTTTTGCATCTTAGCAACCAAATGGCAGATTAGGCTCAAAACTGGAAAATATACTACCAATTCCCAACTTATTCCTGCAACCAAATGGGGACTTAAGATAAAGGCCTGACATATGCTTATTTAATGTGAAGTGGGTGAATCAAATAAGGGGCTGGTTAAACTCTAGATAGAATGCATTAAAGACAAAAAAATGTTAAACTTTTTTTTTCCTAAATTTTAAAAACACAATAAGTTTTTGGCAAATTTTTTGTGGTTTTCAACCATAAAATATGTAGATGTTGAAGAACAGAAGCTGAAAAAGTCATGAAAATTCATGGTATTTTAAGATTTATCAAATTTGGTCAATGGTACATTCTATCTGGAGCTTAGCCACATCCCTTTCTTGTTTTCTCTTCACTATCTTTATAAACATGCGTTTAAAGGCAAACCTCAATTGATTAGTAAAAAGTATAACATGTAAACATTGAGGGCATGCAAAATGTGTAATGTGTACACAGTCTAGTTTGAAAGCAAAGTTTATTTTCAAAATGTTCATTTCAGTGTCAAAGTTGGCCCTAAAGTTGGACATAGTATTGTGGGATCACCCCGGATCATATAAATATTGGTTTTATTTGTCTAGTAAGTATTGGTTACAAATTTTAAAGAAAGGTTTTGATTAATCGTGACATTTAGTTAAAGAGAATAAGTATATCTCATTTGTGAGTATTTATGCGAGTATTCAGGTATGTAGCTAATATGTAGCTTGGGCTAGTTTTCATGATATGTGGTGTTTATTAGAAGTAGTAGGTGTTTTTAGTGTAGACCTTATGGAAATACATATTGTCAATTAGTGTCAAAACACTTAGTCATCTAGTGTCGACCGAGCTAGCAAGCATTATGTAAAGTCCCGAGTGATCAACATTTCCTGAGTGACCAGTATTGTCGGGTGATCAGTATGACCCGAGTGATTTACAGTATCGCCCAAGTAATAGTTTATCACTCGAGTAGACTTCTGGACCCAAGTGATAGTTTGAAGTCGATCTTGCATATATTGTTAAATATCATTTTTTTTATTGCAAGCTGACTTACTGAGTTATTTGTTTGGATAAAGATATATATGTAAGACAATTTTTTTATCCAAAGAGTAGTATGTATGGTGTATATGTATGAAATGTATGTATATATTTATAAGACATGCAAATGAAAATTTGATTAAGAACATAAGTATTCAGGACAGCAGAGTCTCATCTATCACATTCAAGTGATCAGTAATATTCAGAAGGATCTTATTCAGCAATCATAGTTGCATAGAGAAGATCATCAACTAGTTCATTCTCACAGGTGGATCAGAAAAATCTTTTAACAAGGTGGACCTAACAGTCCTTTCTCTAAATCTCTTAACAAAGTTGCATTACTTACTGTATTATACAAAATCCTTTAACAAGATGGACCTAACAATCCTTTCTATGCTCCTAACAGGGAAGACCATTAGAAGTGGTCATTGTAGGCTCTAATAGGATAAATTTATACTGCAGTACTAGATCTTGTGGGTATCATCCCCACCCCAGTTTTACTTTCTTTTGTAAGGTTTCTGGGTAACCAAATGTTGTGTTATGTGTTATGTATGATTCTTTAATTTCAAGTTTTATGCATGCAAACAAAGAAGTTAATCTAATTGTAGATTAATTGAATTAAGTTTTATAGGTTCCTGATTCAACACCCCCCCCCCCCTCCTCTTAGTCACTGGGCACATCATATATTTCCAACAATTGGTATCAGATACTCAATAGTTCTCTTATCAAAAGTTTAACAGCTTGAGAAAAGATCAAAGGCTATGGAAACATACAGACTGGAGAAAGCCATTGAGAATGAAAAGATAGATCTTAAAGTGGCCATGGATCAGATCATAAAAATTAAGGAGCAGCTCTCTCTTTCCCTGCAAAGAAGAAAAGAATTAGCAGTGCAGATGAATGAAAAGAACTATATAGAAGAAAGAATTGAATACGTTTGCAAGGATAGAAGTTTTGAAGAAGTTGATGCAGCCATTGAAGACTTACTTACAAAGAATCTCACTTTACATGAAGAAGTCAGAAATTTGAAAAGAGAATAGGAAATTCACTCAATCAGATTATGTGAAGTCATGGAACTAAAGAATAAAGTAGAAGATGATAGAAATTTAGCACAAGAAGATAAAAGACTATTGAGTACAAGATTAGAGGAAAAATAAAATGAAATCCAACACTTGTCACTTCAGCAAACTGATTTGGTAAGTCAACTCAACAATGGAAGACAAGAAGTTGTCAATCTAAGGACAGAAAATGAAATACTACAAAATGATCTCATTGTTGAAAAGAAAACAAATGAAAGTATGATGAATTCACAAACTCGCATGGATCGAGCAAAAAAATTTAGACATCATGGATAGACTAGATTAGGCTATACAGAACAAGGTGAATCCTCGCAGCAAGGAGATCAAAGGAACATCAAGCCTACATGCAATCATTATGGTAAGTTAGGGCATACATCAAATAAATGTTGGAGAAATGGAAAGTCAAAATTTAATGGAAAATGCTACAGTTGTAACAAACATGGACATAGAGCAAGTGAATGCAAAGAAAAACCTAATTTTGAAGGAAAATAGTACAAGTGCAACAAACAAGGTCATAGATTTTCCTAGTGCAGAACTAAGAAGTGGAATCCTGCTGAGCAATTAGCCAAGGCAATGTTTGGTTGGGATTAAAAAACATGGTACAGATGTTGTCATTGGGGCGAATATGGAAACATTGGTATAAATTGTATGAAGACTCACTTCAAAAAAAGGGATCCTACTAAGAGATGTTAAGTGTGCAAGCAGCTCAGTCATCTAAGCAAGAACTGTATGAACAGAGAAAAAATTGATACTGGTTTTGAGAATGGAAAATCCAAAGTCTCAGAAATCAGAACTCAAATGAGCAAGCAATGTGTAAGGAAATCCTCAGATGAGTCAGATCAAAGTAATGAAGGATCTAATGACACCCTAAACAGTGAGCTGGGTGGATCTACCATTACATAATATGAATGTAAGGAGATGATTGGAACTATGCAATACAAGCCATCTTACATCAGTTCCAAATAAGCTAGAAAGTTCAAATCCACATATTGATGCATGAGGACATATTATAGTTCTACCTGAGTTAGAATTTTAGTTACACCCGAGCTACTCTAGCTTAACCGAATTGAGTCAGGCAGTATTGATAATTGGAAAGTTGGTTTCATCTGAGCTTCTGAGTGAATCTTGGAGAAACACCCGAGTCATGCCAACTACTATGTATGGATCATTTAATGAAATACTCTAACGGTTGAAAATCTCTTATAAATCAATAGCATGAAGAGTTTTATCCTCATGATGTATTGATTTTTCCACCTCATTGGATATTTTGGTGGATCATGCTATTTATGATTTGGTTTTCATTCTTTTTGGGTTTTATGTTGTGGGTAGGCTTTCTAGGAGCATAGCTTGGAGGGTAGCTTGCAATGGGGGTGGGGCCCAAAGTGGTCAGTCTAGGGTAACCCATTGTGGAGTTTTAATCTAGTAAAAACCTAATTAAAATGAACTAAGTTGGGATACACATTAACAAGATAATTGAGATACCTCACCCATGGCCTTGAGTTCTTGTACAAATTAAGGATGCATTGGAGAAAGTCTAGATATCCATGGGGCATTGATCTCGCAAATCATCACCTTGTCCTCACAAAAGGTTTTTAGTTCTATGTGAGTTCCACCTGGATGATAGGGTCCACAGAGACTACCAAGGTAACTCGGGAGTGAGAGTTATGATGACACTCTCTGACATGTGTTCTAGGATTCCCTCGTTTAAGCTTTGTAGGTTTTCCTTCAGTATAGTATGTTTCCTTGTGGTAACCCATGTGTGTATTTATGTTGTTTCCCTATAAATTTCTTGGGTTTCTTTATGTTGGCATTTGGTGTCATGTGTATATCTTTGCATATTTTCTTGTGTTACATGTGTGGACCTGATGTCTATCTCCTAGCTTGGGAGACTGGGCCAAAAGGTTCCACGTGGTTGGGTGGCAAACATTTTTCCATCAAGGTTCGTGGTTTTTGGTTTGAGGCTCTTGGATGGTTTCTGCAGCAATCTATCATCTCCTTTGTATCTTTATATCAACTTCTTGATAGATGGTCATTATTGTAAATTGTATCATATGTTTTAAAGGATTTTGACATTGCAAGCATATGCTCTTGTAAATGAATGTAAACTTGATATACCTAAACATTTATGATCATTGATATGTAATATTGGGTGGATTGATTATGTGGTGGATTATCATCATTATGCAATAGATTAGTTCTTATGGTTGATGGATTATTTAATGAAGGTTACATTATTAATTTAATGTTTCCATTTTATGATTGAGTTGTATAATTGTTTATGCATTATTAAGTAAAGAGATCAAGGAACCTAAGAGGACATGATGTTGTAATATGTTTTATTATGTTGTAATTTTAATGTTAGATATGTAATTAAAGTTTACGAAAAAAAATTGTGTCATATTTTATAGTTATTTCATGTTGTCCTCGCAGGTTCACTAGCGGGGCATTACATATGGTATCATAACCTGAGTTATACACTCAGAGCTTGATGCTCCCATTTGATGTTCTATTGTGCATTCTTTATTTCCTTGTTTTATGCTAATTAATTTTGTCTTATGCTTTATGCCTGCCAATGGTAGAGGTTGTGTTACAGGCTAAGGTAGAGGTGGACATAATTTTGAGAAGAGGAAGTTTCAGGATCATAAGGGCAATAATACTCAGTTTGATCATGGGAGTGGTCCAGTGAAGGATCACAATTGGCATCATATTAGATGTCATCAGAATAGTCAGTCTGCTTAGAGATTTAGACCCAGTTTTAGTAGATGTTTAGTTGTCAAATGCACCTCTAGTAGGGAGAGGTATTCGCATAAGGTTAGATTGATAAGTAGGAGATATTTTCCACAAAAATTCAAATTGTGATATTGCTATCATGATTCAAATTTGTAGTTTATTTTAGTCAAACTCATTGACCTATGTTTCATGAGTAGTGGTTAACATGAACTCATCCCTCATAAGAATGAATTGAACACTTAGCACCCATTCCATCTAGGTGATGCTCACAGAGGTAAAGCTCTGTGACTTCTCGGAAGTCACCCCTCCTAGTACTATTCCAGCTCAAACGCACTTGACTACTAATCAATCTATTTCTAAAGATAATAAAAATTAAAATATATATTCATCCAATCTCTTATTGTCTTATTTCATGGTATACCAACTATGACATAACTAAGTACCATGTTCACAATTGCATTGGAATTGAAATCAATGTTGGAGTCAACATGAGACATGATTGTTTTTAATGAAGAGAATTATCAACATTCTATTTATTCAAAATTATAATACAGATATTCAAACAACCAAAAGATGCACTCCACAGTATGAAAGAGAGAGCCAATAGAACTTATAACATTATAAATAAAACGGTTAAAGTATGAACCGAATCATAATTACGCCGAAGGCGTTCCCTATTTGAAAAGGGAAACCTAATTTTTAAAATCAATGGTTAACAGCGTATGAGAGGTGTGGACAACCATCGAAAGCTTGGCCACTATCCAATTTGTTATGCCCTACATCCCCGTCCCTACATTTTGTGTGCAAAATGTTGGGTCCCCCTTTTTTTCTTTCTTTTGTTTTGTTTGCGGCTTTGCCTTGTTTGTTTCTTTCCCTTTTGTTTTCTTTCTCCGGGGTTTTCTTCCCCGGTGTTGTGTTTTGTTGTTTGGTTTTCGTCTCCGGGACTCCGGTCCCGGAGGTTGTCCTTTGTTGGGAATTGGATTTCAGACTCTAGGATCCTTCGCCACGATGTTCTTAAGGATATCATCGCGGGGATCCCCGGGCCCGGAGTCTGGAGGTTGGCTTGTCCAGAGATCGCCAGAAGGAGGAGAATTCCCCTTTTTACTGTGGGTATAAATAGAAATTATCTGTCACTTTCACATTTAACGTGATTAAAAGCTTCAAGCACTTAGAGTGATAAACAGAGCGACTTCAAAGCGATTAACAGAGCATTTGCAGAGAGTTTATGATAATCAGCGCTGAACATCTACCAGTCACTTTCTGATGATTGCGAGTGCTTTGTGGTGGTGATTTTGACCGTTTGACAACTCGAGCTATTGTAGAGATTCCACGGTAACTCTTCCCTTTCCTCCACCTTCTGCATTCTCAGGTTGGTTTTCCTGTTCCCGCCTTCCTTTCTCTCTTCTATTTTGTTTGGTTTCTGTTTGCCTTGTTTGTTTTGGCGTTTCTCTGCTTGCTCTTGTTCTCCTCTTCTAGTTCTGCCGCCCGTTGGAGGGTCAGCTCTTCCAAAGGGTTGTCCGCCCTCTGTGCAGAAGTGGTTTGTCTGTAAAATAGGTAAATAGCTATATATATGTCTCTGTCTCATCTGGTTTTCCCGCAGGCATCATTCTGCATTGTATATTTTGTGTATATGTGTGTATATTTATGTATAATCTCTATATATATCCTTCAGCCTTCATGTATATCCCTCCGAGTGGCTTGACAAGCTGGTCGAGTCACCTATGTCTCTGGTTTTCCACCCCTGAACTCACTTCAGGGCAGAAAACCACCTGTTTGAAACTCGGCTCTTGGCCAGTTTCAAACAGGCAGTTTTCTCTCTCCTCTATGAAGTCTGTCAGAACCTCATTTATGTCCCATGCGTACAATCAATTCCAGCCAAGTGGCTTTCACTTTTTTCATGTTCAGACAGTTGGCTCCACCGTCATCGCCATAACTTCCATTTAATACCTACGCACGTGGCACCCACGTGGGCTTGATGACTTGCCTTTCACACGTCCTCACTAATGATCATTTCTCTGAGCTTCGGATCTTCTACCATCATCCATCCTGTGCCTTTACCAAGTGCGATAAAATCCCCTGAATGTTTAATAAAACCTAAAGTTTATGTGATGTGTTTTGCTTTTTAGTTATCTTTGCGTGAAACTAACCTTTCAGGAAAAGCAAGCATCACGGTGGTAAGATCTCCGGACCCCGGAATAATTATTTTGATAAATGTGTTCTGACGGTCACTTTGCCTTGCAGGTTCCTAAAGTCTATCTTCCAAACATGTCTAAAGCATCGGCATCATCTCCACCCAGAAGTCTAGAGCTACCTTCCGCGGCAGAAACCAGGGCAGCAGTAAAATCCAAGATGGAGAGGGCCCTAGAAAAGCTGCCCCTGACCATAAAATTTGTATAGGACAATGTCATCGTGGGCTCAAAGATTGAGTCCAAGGTCAAGCTGATAACTAACACCAGCGTCGGAACATGGCCGGAAATGCAGGCCTTAGTAAAAATAATGCACATCCAGCGACAAGGTGGAGATCAATCAGCAATCAACATTGGGAACTTCAGAATTCTCCGGGCAACTTTCTTCCCATACTCCGTGCAATCTCCGGAGCTTATCCAAACACTGGCTACCAGCTACAACTCTTATGTCTGGGCCATTATGCTCGTGGCCACATAGCCCACAAGATACCCCAATCCAATGGTGTCCCTCGACCCAGTCACATTCTGAGTGAGCCTGGGAATCCCACAATTTGATAGGGCCACGGTGGTTACAAGGACTCATGCCCTGACCCAGTTTACACAACTGGAGGATGCTACCTGGGTGTACATGAATGCCCACTGGATTAAGGCCCCAAAGAGGGACCCAAAAAGAATGAAGATAGAGATTCCCCACTCTGAATTCAAGGAGAGCATCCAGATGGGGATGATAACATTGGCCCGGGTCTTTGGGCAGCCCTCCACCCAAGAGTTTTTCAAATGAATGTACTATTTCCTCCTTAGTATCTCCACCAAGGGAGAATACTTTGACTGGGCCACAATAATCTCCAACCATGTCGACTCCTAGTTCCAGTAGTTGAACAGGAAGAAGAAGTTCTATATGTCTTCTTATATTTTCTAGGTCCTAGCGCAGCAAAGGCCCCATTCCCACGGCCTACTTATAGACGGTGTGCTTAGGGTTGGCCTGGGACAAAAAGCACCATGGGACCATTTCTCACAGATCTAATGGGAGGCCAACTTCCCCAGTTTCTATCGGGTAAATGATGCGTTCATTTACTATCATTTTCTTACCCCCACCTGGGACACCGGATACCGCCTGTCCTCTGAGGCAATGAACTTGGTCCATAGTTATGGACATTACTACATTCAATTCCAATAGCACACATACATTAGGGTCACCAGCTTCTCCGGGAAACCCTACTTGTTTCCCAAACACTATGGGGACAAGATCGTGCTATTGGAGTATTTCCGACAAATAATGGAGGTGCATGCCCTCTTTACCCTCAAAAAGATACCCAACATCCCATTCCCAATCACCTGCGGGAATTACATATGCAGTTTGGCCACCGCAAAGGATGCGGACAATGAGCTAAAAAGTTATAACTTACAAGAATTTTATCTAGCATGGAAAAATTTTGATCTGCATGGCAGGATTGCAACGACACTGCCCCGGGCTTCAGAGCCCCATCGTATCCACATGGAGGACTTTTGGGCAGACTGCCAGGATGATGTGGAGGTGCAGAGCAGGCAATATGTTAGAATGACAGCTGGCATGATGCAGAAACTGAGGCTCCAAAAATTCCCAGCGGACATCTCTGTTGCCGCCCCCACTGTCGATCCCCAGTACAAAGAAAAGGGGATGGATAAAAAGGCCCTCCCACCAGTGAACTGGGCCACCCAGGAAGGGCCCACTATTGAAGACTTCACTCAGGAGGTGGTTGAGTGGAGCCACACCTATTTTAAGAAGGTGTGCCCTGGGAGTACCCGCCGAGCAGCCCAGCCGACGCCAAAGTTAACTCCACAACCGGTACCAAGATTGACCCCGAGGGCCGGGACTTCTTCACAGGGAGCAGATAAAGGAAAAGGAATAGACACGACCCCTTCTACGCAAGAAGTCCCCATCATAGAATAGATAAAACAATCGGTGGCAGCCTCCCAGCAAATGAGGGAGCAATTAATAATGCGGCTGGTCACTCCACCACTCATGGCTGGACCACTTTGTCCCCCCTCCTCCCCATCATTAGCAGCCTTAATGGTGAAGATGATGGGGGTAGATCCCCTGGAAGCAGCGGTAATAAGGGATGCGGGGCCACCTCTAGTTACTCGGTGAAAGAAGAATCTCATCAAAAAGACCAAGGCAGAGCCAAATCCTGAAGCATCCTAACCCCAACAAGTAGAGATCCTTTCTTCCAGTTCCCCGAAACCGAAGAAGGAAACAGAGCTTGCAGAGGTCCCAGCCAGTCCCCCTCCACAGGAATAATTTGATGTATTTGCAACTAACAAGTTCAGAAACTTGCAGGGGGACAATACACAAATAGAGGCAGAAGTCCCAAGGGCAGAACAAGAGGTTGCAGAGCAAGAAGATATTGAACAAGAGCCTACACAGGGACAAGAGCAGCAGGCAGAAGAAAAGGATCCAAAACTAGAGATTATCTCCGAGGCTCAAGCAGTGCATGGTCCGGGAGTGGACCAACAAAAACAAGGGGAACAAATGGCATCTGCTGGGAGAACCAAACCTTTAGGAATAACCGTAACCCCAGCCACCACATTCCAAGGGCCACTCCCAGGACTGACCTTCAGACAGGTGATCACGGTGGCCCAAACTCTAAATCTTTGCCCGACACCTCCCCTACTGCCAAAAGAGGTGCCAACAAAGGAAGAAGCCTTGGGAGAAAAAGAACAACAAGAAGAAGAGCAGCTTGAAGAAGAAATCCCCGAGGAAGCCTACCAGAGTTTGGACCCAATAATAGACATACAGGACAAGGCTGAGGAGATGGAGGTTGAAGAGAATATTGCTGCAGAAGAAGTTGAGGCAGGGAGAGGAACGGACGAGGTTCATGCCACTAAAGAGCAACAACCGCAGGACACTAGAGAAGAATCAAGAGAACAAGTCCTGGCAGGAAGGCCACCCCTACCACCCCAATGGCTGATAGATAGCAGGAAAAGAAAATTTCAGTCCGCTCCAGTGACTCCTCTCTCCCTGGCCGAAATGATGGCCCAAGTTCAGGCCCCGCCAAAGGCCAAGAAAGCTCAGACAGTTCATACTCTGCAAACTGGGCCGGGCGGAGAAACAGTTGTCATTGTGGCAACACCTCCCCCAGACACTGATAAAGCAACCGCGGACCCTGCAAACTATGATGTTGCATAGGTATCCCTAGGTAAAAGGGGAAAGCAAGGTGAGGTAGACTTGCTAAAAGAGGTAGCAAGGGCAGTGGAAGCCTGATATGAGAAAGAGGCCCAGAGGCTCAAAGCTGAAAAGGAAAAGAATGAAAACCTTATGGGGTTGCTCACTGAGCTGGCTCGACCCATCAACATTGCTCCTCCGGAGGCCTCCACCTCAGAAGATCTACCGCAGAGTGACATAGAATCCCTGCGAGTAATGAAAAAGAAATCCCAAGCAGTGGACGAGTGGGTCGCCCTGCAGATAGGAAACACCCAGCATTTCCTGGTATCCACCATCCCAGATTTATACACGGCCCGATAAGTTATTCATCAGGCAGAAATGCTTATTGAGCTATGGGAGGGTGACGCTGAGAATTACCAAGCATGGAAGGTGGAGCTCGAAGAGCTCCTTACCTTGGGAGAGGATATGATTTCTGAATCTGGAATTCTGGGCGATGAATCATTTGATTTTGTAAGAACCCAGCACTCCAGACTTGACCTCACATTGGAGGTGACCAAGCAACTAGTAGGGTCCTTACAAGATAAGGTAAATGCGGTGAAGTATTCTTCTAATTTATATAAGTCTTTTGTAATAAAGACTTTCGGGGCTGATCCCCTTAGCACAGATACATGTACCCCTGAAGATTCAGTTTTGGGGAGTTTTGATGAAATAATGAAATCTCGGTATCAATCTCTAGAGGGGATAGATGGGGCCCAGATGGAAAAATTAACCTGCATGATACTTAGTGGTCATAACGCGGTGAGAATGGCAGATCAATTTAAAGAAAATATTCTGAACCTGGGGGAACAAGTTGAAGTGGCCAAGCACAGAAGGGCCAGCCTGAAAGATATAGATGAAGATGGCATTTCTCGCCTCCTCCAGGCTTTCAACGATAATAAGCAACCTTGAGCTTTCTCCGAAGGCCGGGGAGAACTCAAGTGTTGGGTATTCTTTATTCTTTTTGGAATGAAAGTTCCTGGATCCCAGAGTCCTGGATCCAAAATTTTGTATTCTTTCAAGTGATCCGTGTCCCGGTCCCCGAGGCCGACCGGTCACTTTCAAAAGAAGTTAATAAAGGTTGTCAGAGGGTAGTTGGATACATCAAAGAGGCGTCGATTCAACGGTTGGGTTTCTGACAGGATGGTCTTCTCAAGGTGCCATTTAGAGGTACATCTGGTGCATTGGAGACAGGGCACCGCATTTCCCATTTATGAGGCATGTAGGCTCGATCCCCGGGGGACCTATTTTCTTCTTTCTCCTTTCTGGCTCTCTTCTCGAGGCTGATTCTTCTGATGTATATTCTTGTCTTATTCCTCTGACATGGTAGACCTATTCCATCTCCAGGTCTTTGTAGGGTGACACAGGTAGTACCGGCCCCCGAATATTGTATTTTATGGAAACATGATGTAAAATAGGGTTAGGGGGTGATACCACAATAGTGGGTTACACTTTTTTGCCTAAACGGACATTGAAGTCTACATTTTGAGAAAAAAATTCACATTCAGATGCATATTGTCATTAAACTATTTGAAATCTGAAGATGAAGTAAACTAGAGTCTTTTAGGATTTCCTGTCTACATTCTAAATATATTTTTTTTATTTTTTTTTGAATTTATTTTAATGGTTTTGTTTTTCTCCCACTAAAACGGCTATGATGCTGAAAATGTCATTTTCAAAAAGGTACAATGACTTCGTACAACATAAATTTTTTTCTAAAATAGATAGCAATGCGCTTCTTTCAAATTTGGTTTTGTAACATCCATATGGAGGGCATGCAATTGGTTTTATGACATTATCATGATTATTTCATATTTTATGAATGTTTGAAGTAGAGTAAACCGTAATTGTGACATACGTTGACTGTGTAGCTGATAACTTATTGTGTATTTATCAAAATTCAATTTTTTTTTTTGATAGAAAGAAGACTCAAAGCTGGAGGGCACTGTTATTTTTCAAATTTTTTTTTCTCTTTTCTACTATTTTTCATTGAACATCAAACTTGGAAGTTTATATTGGATAAAAAACCTACATCTGATGCACGTCAAAATACATAGACCTAATTAATTCAAAATTTGTCAAATCTATATTCGTTAGAAAGCTTGTTTAGATTACTTGTGCGATGCAAAAGGAGGTGTCCCTATTCTTCCATTTGAGCCCCACGCTTGAGCCTCGAAGCTATGAAAACTGTAGATTTCTATTAGCCTTTGCAGATAGCCTCAATTTTGGGGGTTTCGATAGAAAGTACTTTTGATAGAAAGTACTTTCGATCGAAACTAATTAGTTTTGATCGAAATTACTTTCTATCGAAAGTACTTTCTTAGTTTAACATGCTTATGGGTCAAAATCCCACTAAAATCTTTACTAGGTTAGTTTCGATCGAAACTAACTTAGTTTCGATCGAAACTAGGTTAGTTTCGATAGAAACTAAGCAAAAAAGGTA
>MU227124.1:79583-94861 GCA_018584345.1 Thuja plicata | reverse complement strand
TTAGTTTAACATGCTTATGGGTCAAAATCCCACTAAAATCTTTACTAGGTTAGTTTCGATCGAAACTAACTTAGTTTCGATCGAAACTAGGTTAGTTTCGATAGAAACTAAGCAAAAAAGGTAGTTTCGATCGAAACTATGAATGTTCCGATCGAAAAAATCAGTGACTAAATTCTCCCACCTCGCAGATTTGTGAGAAATTTCTTCCTCCGAAAAAGTGTAACCCACTATTGTGGGATCACCCTAGGGTTAGAAGAGATTTGTATAAATAGCCAAATTGGCCCATTTCCAAGGGTCGGCGAAATTGATGATTTGGTTGTCCATAGCAATAGAAAGGCGATTTATCATTTTAAGTTGCAGAGCTCAATGCTCTATTGTTCTGGTTTTATATAGTTGGATGCTCCCCTGGAGCCACCATTGTACCACGCACCAGTGCTTGCTGGAAGGAACATTAATAAAGAAGGAAGAATTCTTGGCAATGATGTTGTTGGCATTCCTACTTCTGAGTTAATGGTATTTCATGTTTTAATGTTCTTTATGTCTTCTACTCTGATATGTTAAAATAGATTAACGACCTCTTTACTCTCGCTACTGATAAAATACTAGCTGATGGTTATGTATTTCTTTGGTATTTAGTGTAGTCTATCAGAGTATTATTGATGTTTCGGATATTTCAGCATGACTGTAGTTAGATGAAATGTTTCTAACCCCAGGATCTTTTTCATTTTATTTTCTAAGTGTAGAATGCTAGGGGAAACCTTATTGTATTGAATCTCTGGAGGTATTGAGTTGAAGAAACTAGCTATCCCCCTCGAAAACAGTCACCTCTCCCAACCAAGCCCCGCACCGTCGTGACCCGACACCCAGGTGCTTGAAGGCCCGGAGAATTTATTTTCCCCGGACAACCTTTGCAGGTGGAGGTGGCTGGTATCCCCAGAATCTGGTGACAACTTATGACTGTTGGAAGACCCGATCAGCCAAACCCCGTCAACAGAAACTGACACTAGAAGGAGGGCATGAACTCATCCCCTTCCAGAGATTCTGATTTTACACCTCTTGAGGGTTCCCCGAGTTATAGTTTTAAGAGGCAAGCCTTCAGCGAGATTGGTTCTTTCTCCCTAGCAAAATTTGAAAGAGTCCTTAGGTCTGCCCCGAATCCTGGAAAGTTTGTCAAACTTGAGCCTCCCGCTCGAAAGAAGCGAACCTCAAAAATCATACCAGCCACGATTGTCTGGGGGTCTAGCATACCTTAGAATACCCAAACTTCTTAGAAAATCCTGGGAACCAATACCCATACTACCCAACATATAGTTCCCCCAATGGCTGGGTATTTCAGAAACACAGGGTCCCCAATGGGAACTTTTTCGAGTGTAATCAATGACTTACCCTCTCACCTGGAGAAGATTTGCCTATGATATGAGCACTTAGGCTCACGAACCATGGAAGAAAACTTACAGGCATACAAAGATGCCATGAACCGACACTGGATCCAACATAAAGATGTTGTGACTCGTATGTTTCCCTTATCTTTAGGGCAAGGTGAGTTGAACTGTACCTTAACCTTCCTACCAACTCCATAAATAGTTGGTAGGACATGGAGGACGCCTTCCTGGCTACCTTTCGCGTGCATGTGGACCCAGCCTGGTCCCATAGCTAGTTCATCTCCATCAGGAAGGAACCCAATGAGCCTCTTGCAACATTCAACCATAAGTTCTAGCGCGCCCTGAAGCGGTGCACAGGTCCTTTTATTCCATCTCTAGAAGTAACAATACAGACCTATCTTAACACGATGGACCCTTTCGTTGCCACTCTCCTTTAGAGAACAACTGCCGCGGGCGACCGGGACACCTTGGCAAAAGTCTATAACCTAGCCTTAGAACTGGCCCATGGCCTCAATAAATCCCCGGGCGGGATTGGGCATAGTATGCTCTTCAACATGGTCCCCAGTGGTACTGCATATGCCGGGGGATACAACCCCAATCTGGCAATGGGTGCCCCGTCGATGGCGATGAATCCTCCACCACCCCTGATAGACCAGCAGACCCAGTATGTTTACCCAATGCAGACCCAAACGGTACCAGGTCTAGAAGTTTTTCCTTGGAATCAGCCGCAGCAGGCACAACAACCTCAGACACAACCGTCCAGAGTGCCCTTCTTTCAGTCATCTGCGACTGGAGGATTACCGCCCTCGACTCCAGCTAATGCTGCTGCCTTCCTGGGAAGCCAAAAACAACAATAATCGTCACATTGTGACGCTAACACTCAGTTGACCGTCGAGGTCGAATCCCTCTGGCGAATGTTGTCTACCTTAACTGTGGACATGGGCCAACTGAAGGCGGGGTCCTACGCACCCTAGAATTTGAATTCCCAGAGGGGAAACATTTTCTCCAGCCAACAAAACAACAATGCCGGAGGAAGAAACTTCAACAGTGGGTCTAGGCCTAATCAACAACAATGGAACAATAATGCAAACATTGGAGGCCCAGCTCCCAACCAAAATGCCAACCAAAATGGTGCTGGACCATCACATTTTACACCAGTCACAGACTTCTAGCCCATGACTAATTGGTGTAGATTGCATGATACAGGTTTGCACAATGAGATGAATTGTGCCACTTTGGAGAAGGTCATCATGATCTCCTAGCTGGACAGGAAGCATTCGCATGACACTACCCCTCCAGAACCCCTTGTCCAAGAGCCAACCCATAGTGCCTTCACCTGTGACACCATCTTCTTCAGAACTTCCAGGGAGGATGAAGAAGAATCTGAGTTACAGGGATTTTTTGATGAATCTATCCTGCCCTTCGAGGCCAACGCATTTACTAACCCACGAACTCCATACAATACTCAGAGTCAGGTTGGTAAAGGACCAGCTTACATGCCCACACCTTCTATCAAAGACACTCCTCCTCCCCAGAATAATATGACTGACCGACCCGCTCCTCCAAAAGGTCCTAGCTCTAACCAAGCAAAAGACCTTGCCGAGGGAGATCACCAGTTCCCAGGAGGAAGATTCAACATTACGAAGGTGTTAGAGTAGACCACCACCTCCATGACCTTGATGGAGGTTTTACTGAACTGTCCCGAGTAGAAGAAGTCTCTTCTGAAGCTCTTGGGAAACCCGAAAGCTGTCAGTCGCCCACCCAAGACTGTCTCATTCGAAGATGCTAACGCGGCCATCTTCTGGGGAAATAATGAGGATCCTCCCTTCTTACTAGGCCTAAATATCTACGGCAAAAATATACACAACTGCTTAGTAGACTCTGGAGCTTCGGGTAACATCATGCCCTTGTCTATTTGTCAGAAGCTTGAATTCCACCCCACCCCATCTAATGGTGCAATGATCCAACTGGATAAGACTGCTGTAAAAATGGTGGGAGAATTGAAGAACGTCTGGATACAACTTATCCAGGACCCCAGGATAGCCAGCATAATTGACATCCAAGTGGTGGACATCCCAAAAACTTACGGGATGTTATTAAGCTAGAATTGGTCTAAGTCCCTAAACAGATACTTTTCGACTGACTTCACCCATTTATGGCTTTCATGGGAAGGAGAATCCAATAAGATCCAGGTCAAAAGAGAACCCCAAATGAAACAGGCCCTTACCGAGGTTGGGAGGGTCAATGAGGTCTTTTTTACCAAGACTTCCCTGGGGGTGTACCGACCCTTTGAAATCTTAACATTCGATTTCATCCCCGGAGAGGATCCTATCGTGTTGCAGAGAGCCCAAGACCTGGAAGAAAAGATGAGAGTTGAGGTCGACTCTCAAGGTGCTATAACCACCCTTGCTACACTCCTATCTAGCACTTGGTGCCGGGTACACTACCAGAAACATTCAGAACTCGAGTGTGGGCCATGTCTTTCTATCACTAACCGACACCTTGATACCTTCCGGAATAAATATGTAACTGATTCTCAGGGGCCCAATACTCCTATGAGATGTGCTCCTTTGATGCTATCTCCCTGGGAATCCCAAATCCAAACACCTCCAGAGATAAATTCTACTTTCACGCCGGTAGTCTGGGAAGGACCCCCTAAGTCCCCCAGCAATAATTCAAAGACTACTCCCCTTCCCCAGCCCCAGATTATGAACAATGACTTATGGACCCCTAAGTTTGATGGGTCCCGATCTAAAAAAGGCTGTGGGGCTGTAGTAGAACTAATCAACCCACGAGGAAAGTCCTTCCTCGCATCCTATAGAATGTAGTTTAACTGTACAAACAATGTCACGGAGTATAAGGCTTTGGTCCTTAGACTCTTATTTGCGTTAAGGAAAGGTATCACCTGCCTCTGGGCTCTGGGTGATTCAGAGTTGATTGTCAAACAAGTCTGGAGCCAATACACATGTCACGACAAAAGGCTGGCCGCATACCGCAATCAAGCTTGGAGCCTTATTGAATATTTTGATGCCTTCGGCATTGACCTCATTCCCTGGTAACGGAACTTTGTCTCGGATGCCCTCGCTATTTCTGCCAGCACGCTTGAGCCAATGGCTGACTCGAAAATCCAAATATTTTCAGTCGAGATGGTCCCCACCCTGTCCATTATAGATAATGTCACCCACTTTCAGGTTTTTGAGGACGATCAGCATATCCTGGCCTTCATGGCGAATGTTGGTGTCTTTGAGGACCAGATAGTGGAAGAACAAGACCATGACGACACTAGGCAGGGTGGTGAAGATGATGGGATCATGGACCTACCCACTAATACCATCCCAAAAGGGATGGTTGTGCTAGAACGAATCTTTGAATCAGACCCTCGGGCCTGTGAGAAGGCGTCATCCTCCTTCGAGGGAGGAAATTTTGAAAAGGTTAACATCGGCTAGCCTGGTGAAGAAAAAATTATTCACATTGGTACCTCATGTTCCCCTGAAGAAAAGGAGAAGATTCTCGCGGTTCTCCGAGAATACATCGACATAATTGCCTCGGGTTATGAAGACTTGAAAACATATGATACATCCATCATGACCCATATTATTCCCCTGACACCTGACGCTAAGCCCTTCCAACAGAAGCAAAGACCGGTCAACCCCTTGATAGAGCCTCTGATTTGTCAGGAGGTAGAAAAACTACTGTCAGCTCGGATAATCTTCCCAATCTGGCACACTACGTGGGTTGCCAACCTGGTCCTTGTGAGGAAAAAGAATGGTGAGATCCGCCTCTGCGTGGATTTCCAAAACTTGAACAAGGCCTCTAAGAAAGACAATCACCCTCTCCCTTCGTTGGATGAGGTGTTGCAGATAGTGAATGGATCTCAGATGATGTCCTTCTTGGATGGATACTCATGATATAACTAGGTCATGGTCAAGTATGAAGACAGGGAGAAAATAGCATTTACCACCAAGTGGGGAACGTTTGCGTACAGGAGAATGCCCTTTAGTTTGATCAATGCAGGGGCTACATTTCAGAAGGCCATGGACATTGCGTTTGAGGGCCTTATGAATCGATGCATAATCATCTACATGGATGATCTGACCATCTTTTCCCAGGACAGGCGTGACCACCCCACCCACCTCGCTCAGATCTGCAAGAGATGTCGCCGGTATGGAATATCCCTCAACCCTAAAAAATGCATATTCGGGGTCACCGAGGGGAATTTTCTTAGGCATATTATCTCTGAGAAGGGTATATCCATAGATCCTGATAGATTCAAAGCATTGCTAAACTTACAAATGCCTGGCAACAAGAAAGAGATGTGATCCTTCTACGGAAAGATCAACTTCGTACGACATTTTATCACGGGATTCACAGAAATCGTCAAACCGCTCAATGAGATGATGAAGAAAGATACCAAGATTGAGTGGAGTCCTGAAGCAAAGGGGGCGTTCACCCAGATCAAATAAATGATAATGAAAGCACCTATCCTGGCTAGTCTATATATTCCCTTTCATTTTATATTTACTCTTTTGCTTCGCTGCATTCTGCTGCGGCAGTATTGACCCAAAAGGTTGAAGGGGAAGAACGACCAATAGCTTTCATGAGCTCCCACTTTAAGAACACTGAAGTATGGTATTCATCACTAGAAAAGTAGGCCTTTTCTCTTGTTTGTGCTGTGAAGAAATTTTGGCATTATATTCTCTGGAGCAAGGTGCATGCCATCATTCCAGACTAGGCCGTCAAGTCTCTACTGATGCAGAGTGAATTGGGTGAGAGATGAGGGAAATGGATGGCCATCCTCCAGGAGTATGACTTAGAAATGTAGCCCATGAAGATAGTCTGAGGCCAGGGACTAAGTCAAGCAATGGTAGAAGAAACTCCCCGCATAGAATGTCAAACATACACAGTGGATTCCATCACCTGAGACCTGTCGTATACCAATTTGGTATACTTTCTACTAAACAATAAATTCTCAGAGGGATTACCTCCCCACAAATGTCGTGCTCTACGGATGAAGAGCGCTCACTTCATGATCAAAAACTCCATGCTTTATCATAGAAATTACGAGGGAGTGTACCTCTGGTGCATCGACAAAGATCAAGCTGTAAGAATAATTAATGAATTCCATGGACAGTTCAGAACCGGGCACGGCTCAGTTGATGCCACTTCCCATCAGATCCTCCAGGCTGGATATTATTGGCCCTACATATTCAAGGACATTTATGCTCATGTTAGGAAATTCCATACTTGCCAAACCGCAGCGCACCGTGAGCGTAACCCAGCTATGCCTTTACAACCAGTCTACGAGGCTAGACCCTTTGCCCAATGGGCATTTGACTTCATTGGGGAAATTAACCCCAACTCATCTACCAACCATCGATATGTTCTAACCGCTACTGATTACTGCACTCGGTGGTCTGAGGCTATACCTTGCAAAAACAACACGGCAGACGTAGTTATCAAATTCTTCGAAGAAAACATTGTCACACGGTTTGGGATGCCCTTTGCTTTAGTGTGTAACAATGGTCTGGTGTTTTCTTCAGCGCAGTTGCTTGAATGGACCTATAATCAGAGGATCACTTTGAAGTTCTCCAACAACTATTATCCCCAGGGAAATGGTGTTGTTGAATCGACAAACAAAAATCTACTTGAAGTGATCAAACATCTACTCGAACAGAATCCTAGGGATTGGCACCAGAAGTTAAAATTCACCCATTGGGTAGATCGCATTCATGTCAAGGATGCCCTAAGAATGTCCCCATTCCATCTGGTTTATGGTCAGAACCCTGTATTCCCAGTCAACTTACAGATCCCAGTTCTACAGTTTATGCAGGAATTTAGCAACAAGGACAACATCGTGGAGGTTCGACTCTTGAATCTGGTGCGGATGGAAGAACAGCGAGACGCAGCTCTTGAACATTTCACGCATCATCAAGCAGTGGTAAAATGATGGTTTGACAAAAGAGCCCAATACAAGGCTTTTCAGATTTTTGATTTGGTCCTGTTATGGGACAAGGCCCGGGAGAAAAAAGGAAAGCATATGTACCAAGTTCCAACGGCTCTGGCTCGGACCATACCTAATCTCATAAATCTGTGGGGCAAATGCTTACCGCCTTAATACCCTGACCGGGGAACCTGTTGCATTGCCCGTTAATGGACAGTTTCTCAAACACTACTTCGAGTAGGGTAATTTGGTCCAAAGTTGTATTATATGTAAAGCCTTTCACTAGTAAATATTTCTTCTGGGTGCCTCGTTGTGAGGTACCCCGTCTTGTAAATATCCTTGTCGACTGTCCCCCGGGACAGTCTTCTTTTGTTGTTTTGTTTTTATTCTCATTTTTCTTTCAGTCCCGGTGTTTTGTTCAGTCTTGTGAGAATTGGAATGCTTCGCATAACTTTGGTTTCCGGTGCAATGTCTACGGCATGGTGGACTCTAGAATCTGTCTATAGCATGGTGGAGTCGGCCCGGTCTCCAGGGTTGTTTTATGGGTCATGGCACATTTTGAGCAATCTCCATCGGACATTGTCTCCGGGAGTCTGGCAATCAGTGAACACAAGTAATATAAGGAACAAGTAATCGGACACACCGAGGATAGATCGATTGCACTAATTGGTCGACCCAAGTCTAAAAATTTAAGGAATTCTTTTCGGGTCCGAAGCTTTATCCCTCTTCAAACATCTAAGCATAGGTGGATAGGTGAAAGAAGTACCGCCATTAAAATTAGCTAAGCTTAAGCTTAATGGTGAAAGAAGTACCGCCTTCCCCACCCAGAAACAAATAAAATAACAAGAGAGGAAAAGCGGGATGAAACTCTAGTTTCCAGGGGAAGCAAGCAAATTGATGACTGGTTTGATGTAATTAGTGCCTCTTCTCTACTCCTCCCAGCAGTCATCGACTTGATTTCCTTCCAAAGCACACACGACACCACTGATGAAGGACTACAGACTGATTCCTATGTGGTTGGATTCTCTCATATATGTTGCTCTTTTCCTGTCAGACGCTTCGGGAAGTAGCCTGTTCCAGTTTTTGCTAACCAGAGATTCCATAGTTCTCAAATGTGCTAAGGCATTTCTCCCAGGGAGTCGCCATTTGTTATGCCCTGCATCACCGTCCCTACATTTTGTGTGTAAAATGTTGGGTCCCCCTTTTTTTCTTTCTTTTGTTTTGTTTGTGGCTTTACCTTGTTTGTTTGTTTCCCTTTTGTTTTCTTTCTCCGGGGTTTTCTTCCCCGGTGTTGTGTTCTATTGTTTGGTTTTCATCTCTGGGACTCCGGTCCCGGAGGTTGTCCTTCGTTGGGAACCAGATTCTGGACTCTGGGATCCTTCGCCATGATGTTCTTAAGGATATCATCACGGGGATCCCCGGGCCCGGAGTCTGGAGGTTGGCTTGTCCGGAGATCGCCGGAAGGAGGAGGATTCCCCTTTTTACCGCGGGTATAAATAGAACTTATGTGTCACTTTCACATTTACCGTGATTAAAACCTTCGAGCACTTAGAGCGATAAACAGAGCAATTTCAAAGTGATTAACAGAGCATTTGTAGAGAGTTTATGATAATCAACACTAAACATCTACCAGTCACTTTCTGACGATTGTGAGTGCTTTGTGGTGGTAATTTTGACCATTTGACAACTCGAGCTATTGCAGAGCTTCCGCGGTAACTCTTCCCTTTCCTCTGCCTTCTGTGTTCTCAGGTTGGTTTTCCTGTTCCCACCTTCCTTTCTCTCTTCTATTTTGTTTGGTTTCTATTTGCCTTGTTTGTTTTGGTGTTTCTCTGCTTGGTCTAGTTCTCGTCTTCTGGTTCTGCCGCCTGTTGGTGGCTTGACTCTGCCAGAGGGTTGTTCGCCCTCTGTGCAGAAGTGGTTTGTCTGTAAAATAGGTAAATAGTTGTATATATGTCTCTATCTCATCTGGTTTTCCTGCGGGCATCGTTCTGCATTGTATATTTTATGTATATGCATGTATATTTATGTATAATCTCTGTATATATCCTTTATCCTTTATGTATATCCTTCCAGGTGGCTTGACAAGCTGGTTGAGTCGCCTATGTCTCTGGTTTTCCACCCCTGAACTCGCTTTGGGGCAAAAAACCACCTATTTGAAACTCAGCTCTCGGCCGATTTCAAATAGGCAGTTTTCTCTCTCCTCCATGAAGTCTGTCAGAACCTCATTTATGTCCCATGCATACAATAAATTTCAGCCAAGTTCCTTTCACTTTTTGCATGTTCGGACAGTTGGCTCCGCTGTCATCACCATAACTTCCATTTAATACCTACGCACGTGGCACCCATGTGGGCTTGATGACTTGCCTTTCACACATCCTCACTAACGATCATTTCTCCGGGCTTCAGATCTCCTACCATCATCCATCCTGTGCCTTTACCAAGTGTGATAAAATCCCCTGGATGTTTAATAAAACCTAAATTTTATGTGACGTGTTTTTCTTTTCGGTTATCTTTGCGTGAAACTAACCTTTCAGGAAAAGCAAGCATCACGGTGGTAAGATCTCCAGACCCCGGAATAATTATTTTGATAAATGTGTTCTGACGGTCGCTTTGCCTTGCAGGTTCCTGGAGTCTATCTTCCAAACATGTCTGAAGTATCGGCATCATCTCCACCTGGAAGTCCAGAGCTACCTTCCGCGGCAGAAACCAGGGCAGTAGTAAAATCCAAGATGGAGAGGGCCCTAGAAAAGCTGCCCCTGACCATGAAATTTGTATAGGACAATGTCATCGTGGGCTCAAAGATTGAGTCCAAGGTCAAGCTGATAACTGACACCAGCATCGAAACATGGCCAGAAATGCAGGCCTTGGTAAAAATAATGCACATCCAGCGACAAGCTGGAGATCAATTAGCAATCAACATCGAGAACTCTAGAATCCTCTAGGTAGCTTGCTTCCCATGCTCCGTGCAATCTCTGGAGCTTATCCAAACACTAGCTACCAACTACAGCTCTTCTTTCTAGGCTGTTATGCTCACGACCGCAGAGCCCACGATATACCCCACTCCACTGGTGTCCCTCGACCAAGTCACATTCTGGGAAAGCCTGGGAATCCCACAATTTGATAGGGCCACGGTGGTTACAAGGACTGATGCCCTGACCTAGTTTACACAACTGGAGGATGTTGCCCGGGTGTACATGAATACCCACTAGCTTAGGGCCCCAAAGAGGGACCCAGAAAGAATGAAGATAGAGATTCCCTACTCTGAATTCAAGGAGAGCATCCAGATGGGGATGATAACATTGGCCCGGGTCTTTGGGTAGCCCTCTGCCCAAGAGTTTCACGCCACTAAAGAGCAACAGCCGCAGGACACTAGAGAAGAATTAAGAGAATAAGTCCTGGTAGGAAGGACACCCCTACCACCCCAATGGCTGATAGACAGCAGGAAAAGGAAAGCTCAGTCCGCTCCAGTGACTCCTCTCTCCCTGGCCAAAATGATGGCCCAAGTTCAGGCCCTGCCAAAGGCCAAGAAAGCCTAGATAGTTCATACTCTGTGAACAGGGTCGGGCGGAGAAACAGTTGCCGTTGTGGCAACACCTCCCCCAGATGGTGATAAAGAAACCGCAGACCCCGCAGACTATGATGTTGCAAAGGTATCCCTAGGTAAAAGGGGAAAGCAAGGTGAGGTAGACTTTCTAAAAGAGGCAGCAAGGGTAGTGGAAGCCCGATATGAGAAAGAGGCCCAAAGGCTCAAAGCTAAAGAGGAAAAGAATGCAAACCTTATGGGGTTGCTCACTGAGCTGGCTTGACCCATCAACGCCGCTGCTCCGGAGGCCTCCACCTCAGAAGATCTACTGCAGACTGACATAGACTCCCTGCGAGTAATGAAAAAGAAAGCCCAAGCAGTGGATGAGTGGGTCGCCCTGCAGATAGGAAACACCCGGCGTTTCCTAGTATCCACCCTCCTAGATTTATACATGGCCCAACAGGTTATTCATCAGGCGAAAACACTTATTGAGCTATGGGAGGGTGATGCCGAGAATTACCAAGCATGGAAGGGGGAACTCGAAGAGCTCCTTACCTTGGGAGAGGATATGATTTCTGAATCTAGAATTCTTGGCGATGAATCATTTGATTTTGTAAGAACCTAGCACTCCAGACTTGACCTCACATTGGAGGTGACCAAGCAACTGGTAGGGTCCTTACAAGATAAGGTAAATGCGGTGAAGTATTCTTCCAATTTATATAAGTCTTTTGTAATAAAGACTTTTGGGGCTGATCCCCTTAGCATAGATACATGTACCCCCGAAGATTCAGTTTTGGGGAGTTTTGATGAAATAATGAAATCCTGGTATCAATCTCCGGAGGGGATAGATGGGGCCCAGATGGCAAAATTAACCCGCATGATACTTAGTGGTCATGACATGGCAAGAATGGTAGATGAATTTAAAGAAAATGTTTCAGACCTGGGGGAACAAGTTGAAGTGGCCAAGCACAGAAGGGCCAGCCTGAAAGATATAGATGAAGATGGCATTTATCACCTCCTCCAGGCTTTCAACGATAATAAGCAACCTTGAGCTTTCTCCGGAGGCCAGGGAGAACTCAAGTGTTGGGTATTCTTTATTCTTTTTGGAACGAAAGTTCCCGAATCTCGGAGCCCCAGATCCAAAATTTTGTATTCTTTCAAGTGATCTGTGTCCCGGTCCCCGAGGCTGACCGGTCACTTTCAAAAGTAGTTAATAAAGGCTGTCAGAGGGTAGTTGGATACATCAAAGAGGCGTCGATTCAACGGTTGGGTTTTTGACAGGATGGTCTTCTCAAGGCACCGTTCAGAGGTACATCTGGTGCATTGGAGACAGGGTGCCACATTTTCCATTTTTGAGGCATGTAGCCTTGATCCCCGGGGGACCTATTTTCTTCTTTCTCCTTTCTGGCTCTCTTCTCGAGGCTGATTCTTCCGATGTATATTCTTGTCTTATTCCTCTGACATGGCAGACCTATTCCATCTCCAGGTTTTTGTAGGGTGGCACAGGTTGTACCGGCCCCCAGATATTGTATTTTATTGAAATATGATGTAAAATGGGGTTAGAGTTAGAAGAGATTTGTGTAAATAGCCAAATCGACCCATTTCTAAGTGTCGGCGAAATTAATGATTTTTTTGTCCATAGCAATAGAAAGGTGATTTCTCATTTTAAGTTGCAAAGCTCAATGCTCCATTGTTTTGGTTTTATATAGTTAGATGCTCCCCTGGAGCCACCATTGTACCATGCACCAGTGCTTGCTGGAAGGAACATTAATAAAGAAGGAAGAATTCTTGGCAATGATGTTGTTGGCATTCCTGTTTCTGAGTTAATGGTATTTCATGTTTTAATGTTCTTTATGTCTTCTACTCTGATATGTTAAAATAGATTAACGACCTCTTTACTCCCACTACTGATAAAATACTAGCTGATGGTTATGTGTTTCTTCGGTATTTAGTGTAGTCTATCAGAGTATTATTGATGTTCTAGATATTTCAGCATGACTATAGTTAGATGAAATGTTTCTAACCCTGCAGGATCTTTTTCATTTTATTTTCCAAGTGTAGAATGCTAGGGGAAACCTTATTGTATTGAATCTCCGGAGGTATTGAGTTGAAGAAACCAGCTATCCCCCTCAAAAATAGTCACCTCTCCCAACCGAGCCCCGCACCGTCGTGACCCGACACCCAGGTGCTTGAAGGCCTGGAGAACTTATTTTCCCCGGACAACCTTTGCAGGCGGAGTTGGCCGGTATCCCCAGAATCCAGTGACAACTTACGACTGTTGGTGGACCCGGTCAGCAAAACCCCGTTAACACAATTTTGGATTCTACTCTTTTTATCTCTCCTTGCTTTTGGTGTTGTTTTTCCACTTACTTTTTTTGTGGCTTTAAGACATTTGTTTGTATCCAGACAGCAGTATACATTTTCCTGGCACTTCATCAAGTTTTCTTTAATCTTTTAAACTACCTACACGTGTCCTAAGCTCGCTGATTTTTCAAAAGTTAGATGGGTCAACATATGTGGGTTTACAAATTTTGACGTGTTGCTTCTACAGATGTTGGTATCAAAATTGGCCATGTATTGCCCCTAGCTCACAAATGTTTTCAGAAACTTTCAAGCAAATGAAAATAGTAAGCTCAATACCATATGCCAAATGTCACAACCTTTGTCAGCATCCTCCATGCCTGTGCAACAATGACAATCATAGATAGCGCAGTTCCTCGGGAGATATCATGGCAAGGAATGGAATGAAATGGTTAAGCTTTTCAAAAGACTTTTAAAATTTGCAAGAAAATGAATTTGGTGGGTGTAAAGTTGATTCTTCAACCTTTTCCTGCATCGTTTCTATGTTCTGGGGCTTTACAAGAGGTTATGGACAAGCATCAAAGCTTATTGGTTCTACAAAAATGGATATACTTAAAATGCATAAGATATTTAAGCACAATCGACATGCCTATAGGCCGATTTCTATGACTTGCACCATTGTCTTCTGAAGATATGAATTGTGTAACAGAATGCCTCTATGAGATCTCATCTCATGGTTTAAAACTTGATAGACGATAGAATTAGTCAGTTAAAACTAGCAACAATACCATTCAATTCAGTGGGAAGCCTGATCACCAGTATTTAAAGAAACAGGGCAAAATTTTCAAAGCAAAGAAGTCTATCTGGCAATGACGCACTTTACTAACAGAATATATTTTCTTTTCTACCACCTAAATAGAGTACATTTTTTTCCTGTCAATTGGGAGATCTTTTCAAAGATCAAATCCTAGTTTCTGCTTCACCGATATGCCAATTCATGGCAGATTTATAAGCTCAGGCTGAGTTAGTGGAAAACCATCATTTTGTGTGTCATTGGTTTGTGATAGAAGAATGAATATCTTATCAATGGTTAATATTCTAGAATTTATTTTATATTCCTGATTGTGATCTTATTCCTCCAAATTCCTTGAGAAATAGTGTAAATGAAGATAGACCAAGGCCTGGTTAAATACAGTTATAATGAAAGATAACTTTGATACTTTTAGGGTTTAGAGTTTGCAAATCAGGTCCTAACTCTTAAGGTAGGGGAAACTGTGCATTGGACACTATTAATAGAACAATGTAGAGTGTCCTTATAAATAGAGTGAGGCCTGTGTAGTGAGGACTGGGAACGCTGCAGTTGTTCATATTGTTTCTTCAGATCCGTTATCCATTCATCAAAGATTTGAAAGAGATAAATGGGTAATACCACAATAGTGGGTTACACTTTTCGGGAGAAAGGAATTCGTCCTAAAAAGTGTGACCCACTAAAATATTTTTCTTTGTTTCGATCGAAAATGCTAAATACTTTTGATCGAAATAGACTTACTTTCGATCGAAAGTACCTAAACTAGGTACTTTCGATCGAAAGTAACTAGGTTTATTTTAGCGGGATAAACCCGCCGAAACAGTCATTGCGACTGTTTTAGCTGGGTTGAAAGGGACAGTGGCTGCCAGGGCTTCCGTTTCATCGAACGTCTATTAATCAGGTTTTTCACGTTTTTAATTGGAATATTTTATTGTTTTATAATATATATTGTTTGTATATACGTTTTTTAATGTTTTTTAATATATTGTTTGTAAATATGTGTATATATGCATGTATATGTGTATATATGTGTGTATATGTGTATATATGCATGTATATGTGTATATATATGTGTATATGCATGTATATGTGTATATATATGTGTATATGCATGTATATATGTGTATATATGCATGTATATGTGTATATGTGTGTGTATATGTGTATATATGCATGTATATGTGTATATATATGTGTATATGCATGTATATGTGTATATGCATGTATATGTGTATATATATGTGTATATGCATGTATATATGTGTATATATGCATGTATATATATGTATATGTGTATATATGTATGTATATGCATATATGTGT
>MU227123.1:611654-630879 GCA_018584345.1 Thuja plicata | reverse complement strand
GGCGATGTGGAAGCTCAGAACAGCTTGTTATGAGATTACAACTCATTATCATCGAACGGTTGATCGATTCGGCGATGTGGAAGCTCAGAACAGGTTGTTATGAGATTACAACTCATTGTCATCGAACGGTTGATCAATTCGGTGATGTGGAAGCTCAGAATAGCTTGTTATGAGATTACAACTCATCATCATCGAACGGTTGATCGATTCGGTGATGTAGAAGCTCAGAATAGCTTATTATGAGATTACAACTCATCATCATCGAACGGTTGATCGATTCGGCAATGTGGAAGCTCAGAACATCTTGTTATGAGATTGTAGCTGATTATCAATGAACGATTGATCGATTCGGCAATTTGGAAGCTCAGAACAGCTTGTTATGAGATTACAACTCATCATCATCTAACGGTTGATCGATTTGGCGATGTGGAAGCTCAGAATAGCTTGTTATGAGATTACAACTCATTATCATCGAACGGTTGATCAATTCGGTGATGTGGAAGCTCAGAACAACTTGTTATGAGATTAAAGCTGATCATCATCGAATGGTTGATCGATTCGGCGATGTGGAAGCTTAGAACAGCTTGTTATGAGATTGCAGCTAATTATCATTGAACGATTGACAAATTCGGTGATGTGGAAGCTCAGAATGGCTTGTTATGAGATTACAACTCATTGTCATCGAATGGTTGATCGATTCGGCGATGTGGAAGCTCAGAATAGCTTGTTATGAAATTAAAACTCATTATCATCGAATGGTTGATCAATTCAGCGATGTGGAAGCTTAGAATAGCTTGTTATGAGATTACAACTCATCATCATCGAACGGTTGATCGATTCGGTGATGTGGAAGCTCAAAATAGCTTGTTATGAGATTGCAGCTGATTATCATCGAACGGTTGATCGATTCGGCGATGTGGAAGGTCAGAATGCCTTGTTATGAGATTATAACTCATTATCATCGAATGGTTGATCGATTTGGCGATGTGGAAGCTTAGAACAACTTGTTATGAGATTAGAACTCATTATCATCGAATGGTTGATCGATTCGGTGATGTGAAAGCTCAGAACAACTTGTTATGAGATTACAACTCATAATCATCAAACAGTTGATCGATTCGGCGATGTGGAAGCTCAGAATAGCTTGTTATGAGATTACTACTCATCATCATCGAACGGTTGATCGATTCGGTGATGTGGAAGCTCAGAATAGCATGTTATGAGATTACAACTCATCATCATCAAACGGTTGATCGATTCGGCGATGTGGAAGCTTAGAATAGCTTGTTATGAGATTGTAGCTGATTATCATCAAACGGTTGATCGATTCGGTTATGTGGAAGCTCAGAACAGCTTGTTATGAGATTACAACTCATCATCATCAAACGGTTGATCGATTCGGTGATGTCAAAGCTCAAAATAGCTTGTTATGAGATTACAACTCATTATCATCGAACGGTTGATCGATTCGGCGATGTGGAAGCTCCGAACAGCTTCTTATGAGATTCTAGCTGATTATCACCGAATGGTTGATCGATTCGGTGATGTGGAAGCTTAGAACAGGTTGTTATGAGATTGCAGCTGATTATCATCGAAAGGTTGACCGATTCGGCAATGTGCAAGCTCAGAACAACTTATTATGAGATTACAACTCATTGTCATCGAACGGTTGATTGATTTGGTGATGTGGAAGCTCAGAACAGCTTGTTATGAGATTACAACTCATTATCATCGAACAGTTGATCGATTCGGTGATGTGGAAGCTCAAAATAGCTTGTTATGAGATTACAACTCATCATCATCGAACGGTTGATTAAATCAACGATGTGGAAGCTTAGAACATCTTGTTATGAGATTACAACTCATTATCATCGAACAGTTGATCGATTCGGTGATGTGGAAGCTCAGAATAGCTTGTTATGAGATTACAACTCATCATCATCGAACGATTGATCGATTTGGTGATGTGGAAGCTCAAAATAGCGTGTTATGAGATCACAACTCATTATCATCGAATGGTTGATTGATTCGGCGATGTGAAAGCTTAGAATAGCTTGTTATGAGATTACAGCTAATTATCATTGAAAGGTTGACCGATTCGATGATGTGGAAGCTCAGAACGGCTTGTTATGAGATTACAACTCATCATCATCGAACGGTTGATCGATTCAGCGATGTGGAAGCTCAGAACAGCTTGTTATGAGATTACAACTCATTTTCATCGAACGGTTGATCGATTCAGCGATGTGGAAGCTCAGAACAACTTGTTATGAGATTACAACTCATCATCATCGAACGGTTGATCGATTCGGCGATGTGGAAGCTCAAAATAGCTTTTTATGAGATTACAACTCATCATGATCGAACGGTTGATCGATTCGGTGATGTGGAAGCTCAGAATATCTTGTTATAAGATTACAACTTATTATCATCGAACGGTTGATCGATTCGGCGATGTGGAAGCTCCGAACAGCATGTTATGAGATTGTAGCTGATTATCACCGAATGGTTGATCGATTTGGTGATGTGGAAGCTTAGAATAGCTTGTTATGAGATTGCAGCTGATTATCATCGAAAGGTTGACCGATTCGGCAATGTGCAAGCTCAGAATGGCTTGTTATGAGATTACAACTCATTTTCATCGAACAGTTGATTGATTTGGTGATGTGGAAGCTCAGAACAGCTTGTTATGAGATTACAAGTCATTATCATCGAACAGTTGATCGATCCGGTGATGTGGAAGCTCAAAACAACTTGTTATGAGATTACAACTCGTCATCATTGAATGGTTGATTGATTCAACGATGTGGAAACTTAGAACAGCTTGTTATGAGATTACAACTCATTATCATCGAACGATTGATCGATTCGGTGATGTGGAAGCTTAGAATAGCTTGTTATGAGATTACAACTCATCATCATCAAATGATTGATCGATTCGGTGATGTGGAAGCTCAAAATAGCTTGTTATGAGATCAAAACTCATTATCATCGAACGGTTGATCGATTCGGCGATGTGAAAGCTCAGAATAGCTTGTTATGAGATTACAGCTAATTATCATTGAACGGTTGACCGATTCGGTGATGTGGAAGCTCAGAACGGCTTGTTATGAGATTACAACTCATCATCATCAAACGGTTGATCGATTCAGCGATGTGGAAGCTCAAAACAGCTTGTTATGAGATTACAACTCATTTTCATCGAATGGTTGATTGATTCAGCGATGTGGAAGCTCAGAACAGCTTGTTATGAGATTACAACTCATCATCATCGAATGGTTGATCGATTCGGTGATGTGGAAGCTCAGAATAGCTTGTTATAAGATTACAACTCATCATCATCGAACGGTTGATCGATTCGGCGATGTGGAAGCTCAGAATAGCTTGTTATGAGATTACAACTCATCATCATCAAACGGTTAATCGATTCAGCGATGTGGAAGCTCAGAACAACTTGTTATGAGATTACAACTCATCATCATCGAACGGTTGATCGATTCAATGATGTGGAAGCTCAGAACAGCTTGTTATGAGATTACAACTCATTATCATTGAACGGTTGATCGATTCGGCAATGTGGAAGCTCAGAACAACTTGTTATGAGATTGCAGCTGATTATCATCGAATGGTTGATTGATTCGGCGATGTGGAAGCTCAGAAGAGCTCATTATGAGATTGCAGCTGATTATCATCAAACAGTTGACCGATTTGGCAATGCGGAAGCTCAGAATGGCTTGTTATGAGATTACAACTCATTTTCATCAAACGATTGATCGATTCAGCAATGTGGAAGCTCAGAACAGCTTGTTATGAGATTACAACTCATTGTCATCAAACGGTTGATCGATTTGGTGATGTGGAAGCTTAGAATAGCTTGTTATGAGATTACAACTCATCATCATCGAACGGTTGATCGATTCGGCGATGTGGAAGCTAAGAATAGCTTGTTATGAGATTGCAGCTGATTATCATCAAACGGTTGATTGATTTGGCAATGTGGAAGCTCAGAACGGCTTGTTATGAGATTACAACTCATTGTCATCGAACGGTTGATCGATTCAGCAATGTGGAAGCTCAGAACAGCTTGTTATGAGATTACAACTCATTATCATCAAACGGTTGATCGATTCGACAATGTGGAAGCTAAGAACAGCTTGTTATGAGATTACAACTCATCATCATCGAACGGTTGATCGATTCAGCGATGTGGAAGCTCAAAAAAAGCTTGTTATGAGATTGCAGCTGATTATCATCGAACGGTTGATCGATTCAGGGATGTGGAAGCTAAGAATGGCTTGTTATGAGATTATCACTCATTGTTATCAAATGGTTGATCGATTCGGCGATGTGGAAGCTCAAAACATCTTGTTATGAGATTACAACTCATTATCATCGAACAGTTGATCGATTCAGCAATGTGGAAGCTCAGAATAGCTTGTTATGAGATTACAACTCATTTTCTTCGTACGGTTGATCAATTCGGTGATGTGGAAGCTCAGAACAGCTTGTTATGAGATTACAACTCATCATCATTGAACGGTTGATCGATTCAGTGATGTAGAAGCTTAGAACAACTTCTTATGCGATTACAACTCATCATCATTGAACGGTTGATCGATTCGGCAATGTGGAAGCTCAGAACAGCTTGTTATGAGATTATAGCTGATTATCATTGAACGGTTGATCGATTCGGCGATGTGGAAGCTCAGAATGGCTTGTTATGAGATTACAACTCATCATCATGAAACGGTTGATCGATTCGGCAATGTGGAAGCTCAAAATAGCTTGTTATGAGATTACAACTCATTATCATCGAACGGTTGATCGATTCGGCGATGTGGAAGCTCAGAATAGCTTGTTATGAGATTACAGCTGATTATCATCGAACGGTTGATCGATTCGGCGATGTGGAAGCTCAGAATAGCTTGTTATGAGATTGTAGCTGATTATCATCGAACGGTTGACAAAATCGGCGATGTGGAAGCTCAAAATGGCTTGTTATGAGATTACAACTCATTGTCATCGAACGGTTGATCGATTCGGTGATGTGGAAGCTCAGAACCACTTGTTATGAGATTACAACTCATTATCATCGAATGGTTGATCGAGTCGGCAATGTGGAAGCTCAGAACAGCTTGTTATGAGATTACAACTCATCGTCATCAAACGGTTGATTGATTCGGCGATGTGGAAGCTCAAAATAGCTTGTTATGAGATTGCAGCTGATTATCATTGAACAATTTATCGATTCAGTGATGTGGAAGCTCAGAACGGCTTGTTATGAGATTATAACTCATTATCATCGAATGGTTGATCGATTCGGCGATGTGCAAGCTCAGAATAGCTTGTTATGAGATTACAACTCATTATCATCGAACGGTTGATTGATTCGGCAATGTGAAAGCTCAGAATAGCTTGTTGTGAGATTACAACTCATCATCATCGAACGGTTGATCGATTCAGCAATGTGGAAGCTCAAAATAGCTTGTTATGAGATTACAACTCATTATCATCGAACGGTTGATTGATTTGGCGATGTGGAAGCTCAGAATAGCTTGTTATGAGATTACAACTCATTGTCATCGAATGGTTGATCGATTCCGTGATGTGGAAGCTCAGAATAGCTTGTTATGAGATTACAACTCATCATCATTGAACGGTTGATCGATTCAATGATGTGGAAGCTCAGAACAGGTTGTTATGAGATTGCAGCTGATTATCATCGAACGGTTGATTGACTCAGTGATGTGGAAGCTCAGAATGGCTTGTTATGACATTACAACTCATTGTCATCGAACAGTTGATCGATTCGGTGATGTGGAAGCTCAGAATAGCTTGTTATGAGATTAAAACTCATTGTCATCGAATGGTTGATCAATTTGGTGATGTGGAAGCTTAGAATAGCTTATTATGAGATTACAACTCATCCTCATCGAACGGTTGATCGATTCGGTGAAATGGAAGCTCAAAACAGCTTGTTATGAGATTGCAACTGATTATCATCGAATGGTTGATCGATTCGGCGATGTGGAAGGTCAGAATGGCTTGTTATGAGATTACAACTCATTATCATCGAACGGTTGATCGATTCAGCGATGTGGAAGGTCAGAACAGCTTGTTATGAGATTACAACTCATTATCATCGAACGGTTGATTGATTCGGCGATGTGGAAGCTCAAAACAGCTTGTTATGAGATTAGAACTCATCATCATCAAATGGTTGATCGATTCGGTGATGTGGAAGCTCAGAATAGCTTGTTATGAGATTGCAGCTTATTATCATGGAACGGTTGATCGATTCCGCGATGTGGAAGCTCAGAATGGCTTGTTATGAGATTATAACTCATTGTCATCGAACGGTTGATCGATTCAGCGATGTGGAAGCTCAAAATAGCTTGTTATGAGATTACAATTGATTATCATCGAACGGTTGATCAATTCGGTGATGTGGAAGCTCAGAACAGCTTGTTATGAGATTACAACTCATTATCATCAAACTGTTGATCAATTTGGCAATTTGGAAGCTCAGAATAGCTTGTTATGAGATTACAACTCATCATCATCAAACGGTTGATTGATTCGGTGATGTGGAAGCTCAGAATAGCTTGTTATGAGATTACAACTCATTATCATCGAACGGTTGATCAATTTGGCGATGTGGAAGCTCAGAACAGCTTGTTATGAGATTGCAGCTAATTATCATCAAACGGTTGATCGATTTGGCGATGTGGAAGCTCAGAACAGCTTGTAATGAGATTGCAGCTGATTATCATCGAACGGTTGACCAATTCGGGGATGTGGAAGCTCAGAACGGCTTGTTATGAGATTACAACTCATCATCATCGAACGGTTGATCGATTCAGCGATGTGGAAGCTCAGAATAGCTTGTTATGAGATTGCAGCTGATTATGTTCGAACGGTTGATCGATTCGGTGATGTGGAAGCTCAGAATAGATTGTTATGAGATCACAACTCATCATCATGGAATGGTTGATCGATTCGGTGATGTGGAAGCTCAGAACAGCTTGTTATGACATTGCAGCTGATTATCATCTAACGGTTAATCGATTCGGCGATGTGGAAGCTCATAATGGCTTGTTATGAGATTATAACTCATTGTCATCGAAAGGTGGATCAATTTGGCGATGTGGAAGCTCAGAACAGCTTGTTATGAGATTACAACTCATTATCATCGAACGGTTGATCGATTTGGCAATGTGGAAGCTCATAACAGCTTGTTATGAGATTACAACTCATCATCATCGAACGGTTGATCGATTCGGCGATGTGGAAGCTCAGAATAGCTTGTTATGAGATTACAACTCATCATCATCGAACAGTTGATCGATTCGGCGATGTGGAAGCTCAGAACAACTTGTTATGAGATTGCAGCTGATTATCATCAAACGGTTGACCGATTCGGCGATGTGGAAGCTCAGAATGGCTTGTTATGAGATTACAAGTCATTGTCATCGAACAGTTGATCGATTCGGTGATGTTGAAGCTTAGAACAGCTTGTTATGAGATTACAACTCATCATCATCAAACGGTTGATCGATTCAGTGATGTGGAAGCTCAGAATAGGTTGTTATGAGATTACAACTCATTATTATCGAACGGTTGATCGATTCGGTGATGTGGAAGCTCAGAACAGCTTGTTATGAGATTCTAGCTGATTATCATCAAACGGATGATTGATTCAGTGATGTGGAAGCTCACAACAGCTTGTTATGAGATTGTAGTTGATTATCATCAAACGGTTGACTGATTCAGCGATGTGGAAGCTCAGAACGGCTTGTTATGAGATTACAACTCATTGTCATCAAACAGTTAATCGATTCGGCGATGTGGAAGCTCAGAATTGCTTGTTATGAGATTACAACTCATTGTCATCGAATGGTTGATTGATTCGGCGATGTGGAAGCTCAGAACAGCTTGTTATGAGATTACAACTCATCATCATCAAACGATTGATCGATTTAGCGATGTGGAAGCTCAGAATAGGTTGTTATGAGATTGTAGTTGATTATCATCGAACGGTTGATCGATTTGGTGATGTGAAAGCTCAGAACGGATTGTTATGAGATTATAACTCATTTTCATCAAACGGTTGATTGATTCGGCGATGTGGAAGCTCAGAATATCTTATTATGAGATTACAACTCATTATCATCGAACGGTTGATCAATTCGGTGATGTTGAAGCTCACAACATCTTGTTATGAGATTACAACTCATCATCCTCAAACGGTTGATCGATTCGGCGATGTGGAAGCTCAAAATAGCTTGTTATGAGATTACAACTCATTATCATCAAATGGTTGATCGATTCGGCGATGTGGAAGCTCAGAATAGCTTGTTATAAGATTGCAGCTGATTATCTTTGAACGGTTGATCGATTTGGTGATGTGGAAGCTCAGAACAACTTGTTATGACATTGTAGCTGATTATCATCGAACGGTTGACCGATTCAGCGATGTGGAAGCTCAGAATAGCTTATTATGAGATTACAACTCATTCTCATCGAACAGTTGATCGATTCGGCGATGTGGAAGCTCAGAACAACTTGTTATGAGATTACAACTCATTATCATGGAACGGTTGATCGATTCAGTGATGTGGAAGCTCAGAACAGCTTGTTATGAGATTACAACTCATCATCATCTAACGGTTGATCGATTCGGTTATGTGGAAGCTCAGAATAGCTTGTTATGAGATTACAACTCATTATCATCGAACGGTTGATCGATTTAGCAATGTGAAAGCTTAGAACAGCTTGTTATGAGATTACAACTCATCATCATCAAACGGTTGATCGATTCGGCGATGTGGAAGCTTAGAACTACTTGTTATGAGATTACAACTCATTATCATCAAACGGTTGATCGATTCGGTGATGTGGAAGCTCAGAATAGCGTGTTATGAGATTGTAGCTGATTATCATCAAATGATCAATCGATTTGGCGATGTGGAAGCTCAGAACAGCTTGTTATGAGATTGCAGTTGATTATCATTGAACGGTTGACCGATTTGGTGATGTGGTAGCTCAGAATGGCCTGTTATGAGATTACAACTCATTGTCATCGAATGGTTGATTGATTTGACGATGTGGAAGCTCATAATAGCTTGTTATGAGATTACAACTCATTTTCATCGAATGGTTGATCAATTCGGCGATGTGGAAGCTTAGAACAGCTTGTTATGACATTACAACTCATCATCATTCAACGGTTGATCGATTCGGTGATGTGAAAGCTTAGAATAGCTTGTTATGAGATTGCAGCTGATTATCATCGAACGGTTGATCGATTCGGCGATGTGGAAGCTCAGAATGGCTTGTTATGAGAACAACTCATTGTCATCAAACGGTTGATCGATTCAGCGATGTGGAAGGTTAGAACAGCTTGTTATGAGATTACAACTCATTATCATCGAACGGTTGATCGATTCGGTGATGTGGAAGCTCAGAATAGCTAGTTATTAGATTACAACTCATCATCATCGAACAGTTGATCAATTCGGCAATGTGGAAGCTCAGAACAGCTTGTTATGAGATTGCAGCTGATTATCATCGAACGGTTGATCAATTCGGCGATGTGGAAGCTCAGAAGGGCTTGTTATGAGATTATAACTCATTGTCATCGAACGGTTGATCAATTAAGCAATGTGGAAGCTCAGAACAGCTTGTTATGAGATTACAACTCATTTTCATCGAACAGTTGATCGATTCAGTGATGTGGAAGCTCAGAATAGCTTGTTATGAGATTGCAACTCATTATCATTGAACGGTTGATCGATTCGGCGATGTGGAAGCTCAGAATAGCTTATTATGAGATTACAACTCATCATCATCAAATGGTTAATCAATTCAATGATGTGGAAGCTCAGAACAACTTGTTATGAGATTACAACTCATTATCATCAAACGGTTGATCGATTCGGCGATGTGGAAGCTCAGAACAGCTTGTTATGAGATTGTAGCTGATTATCATCGAACGGTTGATCGATTCGGCGATGTGGAAGCTTAGAATAGCTTTTTATGAGATTGCAGCTGGTTATCATCGAACGGTTGACCGATTCGGCGATGTGGAAGCTCAGAATGGCTTGTTATGAGATTACAACTCATTGTCATCAAATGGTTGATCGATTCAGCGATGTGGAAGCTCAGAACAGCTTGTTATGAGATTACAACTCATTGTCATCGAATGCTTGATCGAGTCAGCGATGTGGAAGCTCAGAATAGCTTGTTATGAGATTACAACTCATCATCATCGAACGTTGATCGATTCGGTGATATGGAAGCTTAGAATAGCTTGTTATTAGATTGCAGTTGATTATCATCGAACGGTTTATCAATTCAGCAATGTGGAAGCTCAGAACGGCTTGTTATGAGATTATAACTCATTGTCATCAAACGGTTGATCGATTTGGCGATGTGGAAGCTCAGAACAGCTTGTTATGAGATTACAACTCATTATCATCGAACGGTTGATTGATTCGGCAATGTGGAAGCTTAGAATAGCTTGTTATGAGATTACAACTCATCATCATTGAACGGTTGATCGATTCGGTGATGTGGAAGCTCAGAATCGCTTGTTATGAGATTACAACTCATTATCATCGAACGGTTGATCGATTCGGCGATGTGGAAGCTTAGAACAGCTTGTTATGAGATTGCAGCTGATTATCATCGAACGATTGATCGATTAAGCGACGTGGAAGCTCAGAATAGCTTGTTATGAGATTGCAGCTGGTTATCATCGAACGGTTGACCGATTCGGCGATGTGGAAGCTCAGAACAACTTGTTATGAGATTACAACTCATTGTCATCGAACGATTGATCAATTTGGCGATGTGGAAGCTCAGAATAGCTTGTTATGAGATTACAACTCATTGTCATCGAACGGTTGATCGATTCGGTGATGTGGATGCTCAAAACAGCTTGTTATGAGATTACAACTCATCATCATCGAACGGTTGATCAATTCGGCGATGTGGAAGCTCAGAATAGCCTGTTATAAGATTACAACTCATTATCATCGAACGGTTGATCGATTCAGTGATGTGGAAGCTCAGAACATCTTGTTATGAGATTGTAGCTGGTTATCATCGAATGGTTGATCGATTCGGTGATGTGGAAGCTTAGAACAGCTTGTTATGAGATTGTAGCTGATTATCATCGAACAGTTGACCGATTCGGCAATGTGGAAGCTCAGAATGGCTTGTTATGAGATTACAACTCATTATCATCGAACGGTTGATTGATTTGGTGATGTGGAAGCTCAGAACAACTTGTTATGAGATTACAACTCATTGTCATCGAACGGTTGATCGATTCGGCAATGTGGAAGCTCAGAATAGCTTGTTATAAGATTACAACTCATCATCATCGAATGGTTGATCAATTCGGTGATGTGGAAGCTCAAAATAGCTTGTTATGAGATTACAACTCATTATCATCGAATGGTTGATCGATTCAGGGATGTGGAAGCTCAGAACAACTTGTTATGAGATTACAACTCATCATCATCAAACGGTTGATCGATTCGGTGATGTGGAAGCTCAAAACAGCTTGTTAGGAGATTACAACTCATTATCATCGAACGGTTGATCGATTCGGTGATGTGGAAGCTCAGAATAGCTTGTTATGAGATTGCAGCTGATTATCATTGAACGGTTGACCGATTCGGCGATGTAGAAGCTCAGAATGACTTGTTATGAGATTACAACTCATCATCATCGAACGGTTGGTTAATTCGGCAATGTGGAAGCTCAGAACAGCTTGTTATGAGATTACAACTCATTTTCATCGAATGGTTGATCGATTCGGTGATGTGGAAGCTTAGAATAGCTTGTTATGAGATTACAACTCATCATCATTGAACGGTTGATCAATTCGGCAATGTGGAAGCTTAGAACAGCTTGTTATGAGATTACAACTCATTATCATCGAACGGTTGATCGATTCGGCGATGTGGAAGCTTAGAACAGCTTGTTATGAGATTACAACTCATCATCATTGAACGGTTGATCGATTCGGCAATGTGGAAGCCCAGAATTGCTTGTTATGAGATTACAACTCATTATCATCGAACGGTTGATCGATTCGACGATGTGGAAGCTCAGAATAGATTGTTATGAGATTGCAGCTGATTATCATCAAACGGTTGATCGATTCGGCGATGTGGAAGCTCAAAAGAGCTTGTTATGAGATTGCAACTAATTATCATCGAACGGTTGACCGATTCAGCGATGTGGAAGCTCAGAATGGCTTGTTATGAGATTACAACTCATTGTCATGGATCGGTTGATCGATTCAGTGATGTGGAAGCTCAGAATAGCTTGTTATGAGATTACAACTCATTGTCATCGAACGGTTGATTGATTCAGTGATGTGGAAGCTCAGAACAGTTTGTTATGAGATTACAACTCATCATCATCGAACGGTTGATCGATTCGGTGATGTGGAAGCTCAGAATAGCTTGTTATGACATTGCAGCTGATTATCATCAAACGGTTGATCGATTCAGCGATGTGGAAACTCAGAACGGCTTGTTATGAGATTATAACTCATTGTCATCAAATGGTTGATCGATTCGGCGATGTGGAAGCTCAGAACAGCTTGTTATGAGATTACAACTCATTATCATCAAAAAGTTGATCAATTCGGCGATGTGGAAGCTCAGAACATTTTGTTATGAGATTACAACTCATTGTCATCGAACGGTTGATCAATTCGGTGATGTGAAAGCTCAGAATAGCTTGTTATGAGATTACAACTCATCATCATCGAACGGTTGATCGATTCGGTGATGTAGAAGCTCAGAACAACTTGTTATGAGATTACAACTCATCATCATCAAACGGTTGATTGATTCAGCGATGTGGAAGCTCAGAACGTCTTGTTATGAGATTGTAGCTGATTATCAATGAACGATTGATCGATTCGGCAATGTGGAAGCTCAGAACAGCTTGTTATGAGATTACAACTCATCATCATCGAACGGTTGATCGATTCGGTGATGTGAAAGCTTAGAATAGCTTGTTATGAGATTGCAGCTGATTATCATCGAACGGTTGACCGATTCGGTGATGTGGAAGCTTAGAACAGCTTGTTATGAGATTACAACTCATAATTATCAAACGGTTGATTGATTCGGCGATGTGGAAGCTCAGAATAGCTTGTTATGAGATTACTACTCATCATCATCGAATGGTTGATCGATTCGGTGATGTGGAAGCTCAAAATAGCTTGTTATGAGATTGCAGCTGATTATCATCGAATGGTTGATCGATTCGGCAATGTGGAAGCTCAGAATAGCTTGTTATGAGATTATAACTCATTGTCATCGAACGGTTGATCGATTTGGCGATGTGGAAGCTTAGAATAGCTTGTTATGAGATTAGAACTCATTATCATCGAATGGTTGATCGATTTGGCGATGTGAAAGCTCAGAATAGCTTGTTATGAGATTACAACTCATCATCATCGAACGGTTGATCGATTCAATGATGTGGAAGCTCAGAACAGCTTGTTATGAGATTGCAAGTCATTATCATCTAACGATTGATCGATTAGGCGATGTGGAAGCTCAGAACAACTTGTTATGAGATTACAACTCATCATCATCGAACAGTTGGCCGATTCGGTGAAGTGGAAGCTCAGAATAGCTTGTTATGAGATTGCAGCTGATTATCATCGAACGGTTGATTAATTCAGTGATGTGGAAGCTCAGAATGCCTTGTTATGACATTACAACTCATTGTCATCAAACAGTTGATCGATACAGTGATGTGGAAGCTCAGAACAGCTTGTTATGAGATTACAACTCATTGTCATCGAATGGTTGATCAATTTGGCAATGTGGAAGCTCAGAACAGCTTGTTATGAGATTACAACTCATCCTCATTGAATGGTTGATCGATTTGGCAATGTGGAAGCTCAGAACAGCTTGTTATGAGATTGCAGCTGATTATCATCGAACGGTTGATCGATTCGGTGATGTGGAAGCTCAGAATGGCTTGTTCTGAGATTACAACTCATTGTCATCGAATGGTTGATCGATTCGGTAATGTGGAAGCTCAGAACAGCTTGTTATGAGATTACAACTCATAATTATCGAACGGTTGATCGATTCGGTGATGTGGAAGCTCAGAATAGCTTGTTATGAGATTACTACTCATCATCATCAAACGGTTGATCGATTCGGTGATGTGGAAGCTCAAAATAGCTTTTTATGAGATTATAGCTTATTATCATCGAACGGTTGATCGATTCGGTGATGTGGAAGCTCAGAACGGCTTGTTATGAGATTATAACTCATTGTCATCGAACGGTTGATCGATTCAGTGATGTGGAAGCTCAGAATAGCATATTATGAGATTACAACTCATTATCATCGAACAGTTGATCGAGTTGGCGATGTGGAAGCTCAGAATAGCTTGTTATGAGATTACAACTCATTGTCATCGAACGGTTGATCGATTCAGTGATGTGGAAGCTCAGAATAGCATGTTATGAGATTATAACTCATCATCATCGAATGGTTGATCGATTTGGTGATGTGGAAGCTCAGAACAGCTTGTTATGTGATTACAACTCATCATCATCGAATGGTTGATCGATTCAGCGATGTGGAAGATCAGAATAGCTTGTTATGAGATTACAACTCATTATCATCGAGTGGTTGATCGATTCGGTGATGTGGAAGCTCAGAATAGCTTGTTATGAGATTGCAGCTGATTATCATCGAACGGTTGACCGATTCAGCGATGTGAAAGCTCAGAACAGCTTGTTATGAGATTACAACTCATCATCATCGAACGATTGATCGATTCGGTGATGTGGAAGCTCAGAACAACTTTTTATGAGATTGCAAGTCATTATCATCGAACGGTTGATCGATTAGGCGATGTGGAAGTTCAGAACAACTTGTTATGAGATTACAACTCATCATCATCGAATGGTTGATCGATTCGGTGAAGTGGAAGCTCAGAATAGCTTGTTATGAGATTACAGCTGATTATCATCGATTCGATTATGTGGAAGCTCAGAACAGCATGTTATGAGATTACAACTCATTATCATCGAACGGTTGATCGATTTGGCGATGTGGAAGCTCAGAACAGCTTGTTATGAGATTACAACTCATTGTCATCGAACGGTTGATCAATTTGGTGATGTGGAAGCTCAGAATAGCATGTTATGAGATTACAACTCATCATCATTGAACGGTTGATTGATTTGGTGATGTGGAAGCTCAGAACAGCTTGTTATGTGATTAAAACTCATCATCATCGAACGGTTGATCGATTCGGTGATGTGGAAGATCAGAATAGCTTGTTATGAGATTACAAATCATTATCATCAAGCAGTTGATCGATTCGGTGATGTGGAAGCTTAGAATAGCTTGTTATGAGATTGCAGCTGATTATCATCGAACGATTGACCGATTCGGCGATGCGGAAGCTTAGAACAGCTTGTTATGAGATTACAACTCATCATCATCGAACGGTTGATCGTTTCGGTGATGTGGAAGCTCAGAACAGCTTGTTATGAGATTTCAAGTCATTATCATCGAACGGTTGATCGATTAGGCGATGTGGAAGCTCAGAACAACTTCTTATGAGATTACAACTCATCATCATCGAACGGTTGATCGATTCGGTGAAGTGGAAGCTCAAAATAGCTTGTTATGAGATTGCAGCTGATTATCATCGAACGATTGATTGATTCGGCAATGTGGAAGCTCAGAATGCCTTGTTATGACATTACAACTCATTATCATCGAACGGTTGATCGATACGGTGATGTGGAAGCTCAGAACAGCTTGTTATGAGATTACAACTCATTGTCATCGAATGGTTGATCAATTTGGCAATGTGGAAGCTCAGAACAGCTTGTTATGAGATTACAACTCATCCTCATTGAACGGTTGATCGATTTGGAAATGTGGAAGCTCAGAACAGCTTGTTATGAGATTACAACTCATTGTCATCAAACGGTTGATCGATTCGGTGATGTGGAAGCTCAGAATAGCATGTTATGAGATTACAACTCATCATCATCGAATGGTTGATCGATTTGGTGATGTGGAAGCTCAGAACAGCTTGTTATGTGATTACAACTCATCATCATCGAATGGTTGATCGATTCGGTGATGTGGAAGATCAGAATAGCTTGTTATGAGATTACAACTCATTATCATTGAGCGGTTGATCGATTCGGCGATGTGGAAGCTTAGAATAGCTTTTTATGAGATTGCAGCTGATTATCATTGAACGGTTGACCGATTCAGCAATGTGGAAGCTCAGAATAGCTTGTTATGAGATTACAACTCATCATCATCAAATGGTTGATTGATTCGGTGATGTGGAAGCTCAGAACAACTTGTTATGAGATTGCAAGTCATTATCATTGAACGGTTGATCGATTAGGCGATGTGGAAGCTCAGAACAACTTGTTATGAGATTACAACTCATCATCATCGAATGGTTGATCGATTCGGTGAAGTGGAAGCTCAGAATAGCTTATTATGAGATTGCAGCTGATTATCATCGAACGGTTGATTGATTCAGCAATGTGGAAGCTCAGACTGCCTTGTTATGACATTACAACTCATTGTCATTGAACGGTTGATCGATATGGTGATGTGGAAGCTCAGAATAGCTTGTTATGAGATTACAACTCATTGTTATCGAATGGTTGATCAATTTGGCAATGTGGAAGCTCAGAACAGCTTGTTATGAGATTACAACTCATCCTCATTGAATGGTTGATTGATTTGGCAATGTGGAAGCTCAGAACAACTTGTTATGAGATTGCAGCTGATTATCATCGAACGGTTGATCGATTCGGTGATGTGGAAGCTCAGAATGGCTTGTTATGAGATTACAACTCATTGTCATCGAACGGTTGATCGATTCGGTGATGTGGAAGCTCAGAACAGCTTGTTATGAGATTACAAGTCATAATTATCGAATGATTGATCGATTCGGAGATGTGGAAGCTCAGAATAGCTTGTTATGAGATTACTACTCATCATCATCGAACGGTTGATCAATTCGGTGATGTGGAAGCTCAAAATAGCTTGTTATGAGATTACAGCTTATTATCATCAAACGGTTGATCGATTCGGTGATGTGGAAGCTCAGAACGGCTTGTTATGAAATTATAACTCATTGTCATCGAACGGTTGATCGATTCGGCGATGTGGAAGCTCAGAACAACATGTTATGAGATTTCAACTCATTATCATCGAACGGTTGATCGATTTGGCGATGTGGAAGCTCAGAATAGCTTGTTATGAGATTACAACTCATTGTCATCGAACGGTTGATCGATTTGGTGATGTGGAAGCTCAGAATAGCATGTTATGAGATTACAACTCATCATCATCGAACGGTTGATCGATCTGGTGATGTGGAAGCTCAGAATAGCTTGTTATGCGATTACAAGTCATCATCATCGAATGGTTGATCAATTTGGCAATGTCAAAGATCAGAATAGCTTTTTATGAGATTACAACTCATTATCATCGAGCGGTTGATCGATTCGGCGATGTGGAAGCTTAGAACAACTTGTTATGAGATTGCAGCTGATTATCATCGAACAGATGACCGATTCGGCGATGTGGAAGCTCAAAATGGCTTGTTATGAGATTACAACTCATTGTCATCGAATGGTTGATTGATTCAGTGATGTGGAAGCTTAGAACAGCTTGTAATGAGATTACAACTCATCAGCATCGAACGGTTGATCGATTCAGTGATGTGGAAGCTCAGAACAGCTTGTTATGAGATTACAACTCATTATCATCAAACGGTTGATCGATTCGGTGATGTAGAAGCTCAGAATAGCTTGTTATGAGATTACAACTCATCATCATTGAACGGTTGATCGATTCGGTGATGTCGAAGCTCAAAATAGCTTGTTATGAGATTACAACTCGTTATCATCGAACGGTTGATCGATTCAGCGATGTGGAAGCTCAGAACAGCTTGTTATGAGATTGTAGCTGATTATCACCGAATGGTTGATTGATTCGTTATGTGGAAGCTTAGAACAACTTGTTATGAGATTGCAGCTGATTATCATTGAACGGTTGACCGATTCGGCAATGTGCAAGCTCAGAATGGCTTGTTATGAGATTACAACTCATTGTCATCAAACGATTGATTGATTTGGTGATGTGGAAGCTCAAAACAGCTTGTTATGAGATTATAACTCATTATCATCGAACAGTTGATTGATTCGGTGATGTGGAAGCTCAAAATAGCTTGTTATGAGATTACAACTCATCATCATCGAATGGTTGATCGATTCAATGATGTGGAAGCTCAGAACAGCATGTTATGAGATTACAACTCATTATCATCGAATAGTTGACCGATTCTGCGATGTGGAAGCTCAGAATGGCTTGTTATGAGATTACAACTCATCATCATCGAATGGTTGATCGATTCGGTGATGTGGAAGATCAAAATAGCTTGTTATGAGATCACAACTCATTATCATCGAACGGTTGATCGATTCAGCGATGTGGAAGCTCAGAATAGCTTATTATGAGATTACAGCTCATTATCATTGAACGGTTGACTGATTCGGTGATGTGGAAGCTCAGAACGGCTTGTTATGAGATTACAACTCATCATCATCGAACGGTTGATCGATTTGGTGATGTGGAAGCTCAAAATAGCTTGTTATGAGATTACAACTCATTATCATCGAACGGTTGATCGATTCGGCAATGTGGAAGCTCAGAACAACTTGTTATGAGATTATAACTCATCATCATCGAACGGTTGATTGATTCAGTGATGTGGAAGCTCAGAACAGCTTGTTATGAGATTACAACTCATTATCATTGAACGGTTGATCGATTCGGCAGTGTGGAAGCTCAGAATAGCTTGTTATGAGATTGTAGTTGATTATCATCGAACGGTTGATCGATTGGGCGATGTGGAAGCTCAGAACAGTTTGTTATGAGATTGCAGCTGATTATCATCAAACAGTTGACCGATTCGGCGATGCGGAAGCTTAGAACAGCTTGTTATGAGATTACAACTCATTGTCATCGAATGGTTGATAGATTTGGTGATGTGGAAGCTCAGAACAGCTTGTTATGAGATTACAACTCATTGTCATCAAACGGTTGATCGATTCGGCGATGTGGAAGCTCAGAATAGCTTTTTATGAGATTACAACTCATCATCATCGAACGGT
>MU227123.1:551858-611554 GCA_018584345.1 Thuja plicata | reverse complement strand
GTTATGAGATTGCAGCTGATTATCATCGAATGGTTGACTGATTCGGCAATGTGGAAGCTCAGAACGGCTTGTTATGAGATTACAACTCATTGTCATCGAACGGTTGATCGATTCGGTGATGTGGAAGTTTAGAATAGCTTGTTATGAGATTACAACTCATCATCATCAAACAATTGATCGATTCAGTGATGTGGAAGCTCAAAATAGCTTGTTATGAGATTACAACTCATTATCATCAAACGGTTGATCGATTCAGCAATGTGGAAGCTCAGAATAGCTTGTTATGAGATTACAACTCATCATCATCGAACGTTTGATCGATTCGGCAATGTGGAAGCTCAAAACATCTTGTTATGAGATTACAACTCATTATCATCGAACGGTTGATTGATTCGGTGATGTGGAAGCTCAGAACAGCTTGTTATGAGATTGCAGCTGATTATCATCGAACGGATGATCGATTCGGTGATGTGGAAGCTCACAAAAGCTTGTTATGAGATTGTAGCTGATTATCATCGAACGGTTGACCGATTCGGCAATGTGGAAGCTCAGAATGGCTTGTTATGAGATTACAACACAGTGTCATTGAACGGTTAATCGATTCAGCGATGTGGAAGCTCAGAATAGCTTGTTATGAGATTACAACTCATTGTCATCGAATGGTTGATCGATTTGGCGATGTGGAAGCTCAGAACAGCTTGTTATGAGATTACAACTCATCATCATCAAATGGTTGATCGATTTAGTGATGTGGAAGCTCAGAATAGCTTGTTATGAGATTGCAGCTGATTATCATCGAACGGTTGATCGATTTGGCGATGTGAAAGCTCAGAACGGCTTGTTATGAGATTATAACTCATTTTCATCAAACGGTTGATCGATTCGGTGATGTGGAAGCTCAGAATAGCTTATTATGAGATTACAACTCATTATCATCAAACGGTTGATCAATTCGGCGATGTTGAAGCTCAGAACACCTTGTTATGAGATTACAACTCATCATCATCAAACGGTTGATCAATTCGGCGATGTGGAAGCTCAAAATAGCTTGTTATGAGATTACAACTCATTATCATCGAATGGTTGATCGATTCGGCAATGTGGAAGCTCAGAATAGCTTGTTATGAGATTGCAGCTGATTATCTTCGAATGGTTGATCAATTCGGTGATGTGGAAGCTCAGAATAGCTTGTTATGACATTACAGCTAATTATCATCGAACAGTTGACCGATTCGGCGATGTGGAAGCTCAGAACAGCTTATTATGAGATTATAACTCATTCTCATCGAATGGTTGATCGATTCGGCGATGTGGAAACTCAGAACAACTTGTTATGAGATTACAACTCATTATCATCGAACGGTTGATCGATTCGGTGATGTGGAAGCTCAGAATAGCTTGTTATGAGATTATAACTCATCATCATCGAACGGTTGATCGATTCGGTGATGTGGAAGCTTAGAATAGCTTGTTATGAGATTACAACTCATTATCATCAAACGGTTGATCGATTTAGCGATGTGGAAGCTCAGAACAGCTTCTTATGAGATTACAACTCATCATCATCAAACAGTTGATTGATTCGGCGATGTGGAAGCTTAGAACTGCTTGTTATGAGATTACAACTCATTATCATCGAACGGTTGATCGATTCGGTGATGTGGAAGCTCAGAATAGCTTGTTATGAGATTGTAGCTGATTATCATCAAACGGTTGATCGATTCGGCGATGTGGAAGCTCAGAACAGCTTGTTATGAGATTGCAGTTGATTATCATTGAACGGTTGACCGATTTGGTGATGTGGTAGCTCAGAATGGCTTGTTATGAGATTACAACTCATTGTCATCGAACGGTTGATTGATTTGATGATGTGGAAGCTCAGAATAGCTTGTTATGAGATTACAACTCATTGTCATCAAATGGTTGATCAATTTGGTGATGTGGAAGCTCAGAATAGCTTGTTATGACATTACAACTCATCATCATCAAACGGTTGATCGATTTGGTAATGTGAAAGCTTAGAATAGCCTGTTATGAGATTGCAACTGATTATCATCGAACGGTTGATCGATTCAGTGATGTGGAAGCTCAGAACGGCTTGTTATGAGATTACAACTCATTGTCATCAAACGGTTGATTGATTTAGCGATGTGGAAGCTTAGAACAGCTTGTTATGAGATTACAACTCATTATCATCGAACGGTTGATCGATTCAGCGATGTGGAAGCTCAGAATAGCTTGTTATGGGATTACAACTCATCATCATCGAACGGTTGATCGATTCGACAATGTGGAAGCTCAGAACAGCTTGTTATGAGATTGCAGCTGATTATCATCGAACGGTTGATCAATTCGGCGATGTGGAAGCTCAAAAGGGCTTGTTATGAGATTATAACTCATTGTCATCGAATGGTTGATCAATTCAGCAATGTGGAAGCTCAGAATAGCTTGTTATGAGATTACAACTCATTTTCATCGAAGAGTTGATCGATTCAGCGATGTGGAAGCTCAGAACAGCTTGTTATGAGATTACAACTCATTATCATTAAACGGTTGATCGATTCGGCGATGTGGAAGCTCAGAATATCTTATTATGAGATTGCAACTCATCATCATCGAACGGTTAATCGATTCAATGATGTGGAAGCTCAGAACAACTTGTTATGAGATTACAACTCATTATCATCAAACGGTTGATCGATTCGGCGATGTGGAAGCTGAGAATAGCTTGTTATGAGATTGTAGCTGATTATCATCGAACGGTTGATCGATTTGGCGATGTGGAAGCTCAGAACAGCTTTTTATGAGATTGCAGCTGGTTATCATCAAACGGTTGACCGATTCGGGGATGTGGAAGCTCAAAATGGCTTGTTATGAGATTACAACTCATTGTCATCAAACGGTTGATCGATTCAGCGATGTGGAAGCTCATAACAGCTTGTTATGAGATTACAACTCATTGTCATCGAATGGTTGATCGATTCAGCGATGTGGAAGCTCAGAATAGCTTGTTATGAGATTACAACTCATCATCATCGAACAGTTGATCGATTCGGTGATATGGAAGCTTAGAATAGCTTGTTATTAGATTGCAGTTGATTATCATCGAACGATTGATCAATTCAGCAATGTGGAAGCTCAGAACGGCTTGTTATGAGATTATAACTCATTGTCATCGAATGGTTGATCAATTTGGCAATGTGGAAGCTCAAATAGCTTGTTATAAGATTACAACTCATTATCATCGAACGGTTGATCAATTCGGCAATGTGGAAGCTCAGAATAGCTTGTTATGAGATTACAACTCATCATCATCAAACGGTTGATCGATTCGGCGATGTGGAAGCTCAGAATCTCTTGTTATGAGATTACAACTCATTATCATCAAATGGTTGATCGATTCGGTGATGTGGAAGTTTAGAACAGCTTTTTATGAGATTGCAGCTGATTATCATCGAACGATTGATCGATTCGGCGATGTGGAAGCTCAGAATAGCTTGTTATGAGATTGCAGCTGATTATCATCGAACGGTTGACCGATTCGGCAATGTGGAAGCTCAGAACAGCTTGTTATGAGATTACAACTCATTGTCATCGAACGATTGATCAATTTGGCAATGTGGAAGCTCAGAACAGCTTGTTATAAGATTACAACTCATTGTCATCAAACGGTTGATTGATTCGGTGATGTGGAAGCTCAGAACAGCTTGTTATGAGATTACAACTCATCATCATCAAACGGTTGATCGATTTGGTGATGTGGAAGCTCAGAACAGCTTGTTATGAGATTACAACTCATTATCATCGAACGGTTGATCAATTTGGCGATGTGGATGCTCAGAACAGCTTGATTAATGAATATACCTTTATCTATTTTCTTTACATTTAGTCCCAAGTAGTATTTTATAGGACCAATCATACTCATTTCGAATTCATTCTGCATTTCTTTTGCAAATGCTTTACTGAGATTTTCATTACCCCCAAAGATAATGTCATCAACAAATATAGAAACTAACAATAATCCATCAGGTGTTTCTCTTGTGAATAGGTTATAATCTACTGCTCCTTTCTTGAATCCAATCTTGGTAAGATAACCATTGAGTCTCTCATACCAAGCCCTTGGGGCCTATTTAAGACCATAGAGTGCTTTCTTCAATTTGCATACCATGTTTGGTTCATCTGAAAGACTAAATCCTTCAGGCTGTTCAATGTAGATTTCTTCATTCAAATCACCATTTAGAAAAGATGATTTTATATCCATTTGATAAACTTTAAAGTCTTTGACTATTGCATATGCCAAGAATAACTTTATGACTTCTAGTCTGCTCACAGGGGAAAATGTATCAGTGTAGTCTATTCCTTCTCTCTGCGCATATCCCTTGCATACCAATCTTGCTTTGTTTCTAACTACTGTACCATCTTCATTCATCTTGTTTCTGAATACCCACTTTGTTCCAATCACATTTTTATCACTGGGTCTAGGGACTAATTCCCATGTATCATTTTTGATTATCTGATCTAATTCTTCTTTCATTGCATTCTTCCAATCAGAATAATTACAAGCATCTTCAACACTTAAGGGTTCAATCTGTGAAAGTAAACATACATCTTCATCCATTGCTATACCTTTTTCTTTAGATCTGGTCAAAACATTGCTGCTTTGATCTCCAATGATGTCATCTTTAGAGTGGTATCTAGATGTAAATTTTGGAACCTTAGGTGTGTCTTCTTCTTCTATAGTCTCTGATTCTTCTCTGCTTGATTCAGCATCATTGCATGAGACATCAATGAAATCAAACATTTCTTCAATAATAGTATCTTTGATACTAGGTCTGGGTTCATCCTCAATCATAGGTGCATATTCATAGTATCTTTCTTGAACCATAAACTTTTCATCAATCTTAACATGCGTGCTTTCAATTATCTTCTTTAATCTCAAATTGAAACATCTATATGCTTTTCTTTTAGTAGAATAACCAAGGAAAGTACCTTCATCACTTCTAGCATCAAACTTACCAACACCATCATCTCTCTTGATGTAGCACTTGCTACCAAAGATTCTGAAATACTTTACTGTAGGTACATTGCCAAACCAAAGTTCATAGGATGTCTTATCTGCACCTGGCCTTAATTGGGTTCTGTTGATAGTATATACTGTTGTGTTCACTGCATCTCTCCAATAGGTGTGTGCAACTTTTCCTTCAATCATCATAGTGCGCGTTGTATCAAGTATGATCCTGTTCTTCCTTTATGAAATCCCATTTTGTTGAGGGGTTCTAGGTACACTCAACTGTCTTTTAATACCATGTTCTTCACAATAATCATAAAACTGATCAGAGGTGAGCTCTCCTCCTCTATCTAATCTCAGACATTTCAATTTCAATCTAGATTCATTCTCAACTTTAGCTTTGAATATTTTGAACTTCTCAAATGCTTCAGACTTCTCCTTTAAGAACACAATCCACATCATCTTATAAAAATCATCAACAAACAAAATGAAGTACCTCTCTCCATAGTATGATCTTGTTTGGGTAGGACCACACAAATCTGTATGTACTAGGTCCAATTTCTTTTCAGCTGAGTTCTGCTTGCTTCTGAAGGAACTCCTTACATGCTTTCCCATAACACATTCCCTGCATATTGTGTCAACTGGTCTTGCAATACTTGGTAGGTCTCTAACTACCTTGACATTACTGATCTTTATTATATTATCAAAATTGATATGACATAGTCTCTTGTCCCATAACCAACTGTCATCCACTCTTGCAACAAAACAACTTACATCACAATTGAGCTGAAAAATATTACCTTTTGTTTTTGAGCCTGATGCAATCATGTCTCCATATTTGTTGTTAATGATGCACTTGTTGTCTTTGAACTCCAAATGATAACCTTTGTCAAGTAGTTGTCCAACACTTAGCAAGTTACGATGTAATCCATCAACATATTTCATCATCTGTCTTATTCTTTCCATCCAAAGTTATAGAACCTATGCCTATGATAGGTTTAGGAGTGTTATCTCCAAATCTAACCATACCACCTTTGTACTTGTCTAACTGAAAAAATCTATTTTTGTCCGTTGTCATATGATGAGAGAATCCACTGTCAATGATCCAATCAGTTCTGATGTCTACTTTGGAAATTAGGGCTAGCTCTTGTTCTTCCTTTTCATCTGCAATGTCCATTTCCTAAAGCAACCTTTCCATATCTCTAAGGGAAACAAATCCAGTTTCATCTTCTCCTGAATCTTCATCGGTTACACCTTCTTTAGCATGATAACATTCCTTCTTATGTTTGAGTTTGTAATCAGATCTAAAATTCTTGACTCTTGTGGGACATTTAGATGCAAAGTGACCTATCTTATTACATGAAAAACATTTGAATGGAAGCTGTCCTTCATATTTTCCTTTTCCTTTCTTTTCTCTTCTAGCAATCATAGCAATGATTTCTTCAAGTTCTTCATCAACTTCTTTCTTATTATGAATTGGGATGTGTAAGGATTTCTTACCATAGACTGAGGCTTTGAAAGCTATTTCACTTTTAGGTTCAATTTTCAATCTTGATATCTCAAATGTAGAGATTTTGCTGATTAGAGTCTCTCTCTCTTGAAGTTTTGTGAGAATTGCATAGTTTCCTCTAGAATACTGATCTTGTTTTCATAGTCTGATGTCAAAGTAGTTAGTAACTTGTCCATTATATCTTCTTCTGATATTTTTCCACCATTGTTCCTAATTGTGGATACTACTTCATTTATCCTTTGATTGTAAGCTCTAATGTTCTCTTCAGGTAACATCTCAAGATTGCTGTATTTCTTCTTCCATGTCTTCCTACGTGCATTCTTTGCTTGAACATCTCCTTCAAACATGTCTTCTAAATACTTCCATATGGTATATGCTCTGTTAATTTTCTTGATTTTAGAAAATTCACTGTCAGATAAAGCATTGATTAGGGCTTCTTTGGCAATTGCATTATGTGTAAATATATCCTTTTGTCTATTAGTAGCATCATACTTTGCAAGGTCTTTCAGAGATGGAATTACAACCTCTTCTATGGCAATTTCAAAGATCTCAAAGCCAATAGACTATAAAAATGTTATCATTTTTTTTTTCCAATCCAAATAATTTTCTCCATCAAACTTAAGGCTTTCTTTTTTGAAGTAAGAAATCTGATCTACCTTAAGCTGCTAGGATTCTTCTGCAAGGCAAATGGCTCTGATACCAATTGTTAGAATAGTCCCAAAGGATAACTAAGAGGGGGGTGAATTAGTTATCAGTAACTTCAGTTCTTTTTACTTCTTTAACTTTAGAATACAATAAAGTAAATGCTTAATCAGATAACACAGTACTCAACACACAATTTGATTACGGAGAAATCAAATGGTAAAAACCACAGTGGGAATTAGCACCCACAATAAACTATACTTGTTTGTAGTAATCCCTGTTAGAAGATATTTCAACTCTGTTAGGAGTTGTACAATACAATGCAATAAGTATAGTGACCTGCTTAAGGGTCAGACCCTGTTAGGAGTCTTTTAAAAATAACCCTGTTACGGGTGGTGAACTCACTATCCAAAAGCTCACTGCTTGATGGTGAAGGCTACAACCTTCTGAATAACAGATATGCACTATATCTGATGATGAACTGTAGAGTAGACCTATTGTCTTAATCAATTCCAATGTGTTTCTATCTTTCACTTCTTCTTCACATAGACTCTTGATGAATGAACCAACTCTGATGATTTGCTCTGTACATCTTTCTTATCTTTTTGTGTCATTCACACTTAGCGTGTCACCTTTGACTTGTTATAAGTATCTTCCTTATAGTATGAGATCATGGGACCTATAAGACAACTCTTCATTAGATTCTTGTTGGCTCTAAAAAGCACGCAAGCATAATTATAACCACACAAGTATAAACCAAATAGACGCGACACTTCACTAAGTCGGCCTCATCAATTTAACTCTAACTTTACAATCTTCTTAAAAAATGTTTGGCACCTTTGGATTAATATCATCATCTCATAACTAAATATGAGTATACACATGAATATATAGAAGATAGGTGCAACTCAAGAAACATGTGATATACATTAGCCCTAAACTGTTACACTTTCAGAACTGTAACTACCAATAACAAAATTACATAACTTTACTAAAACATCATATCTGGGTCTGTGTCTATGAACATAACATAATAAACATGTCTACAACATGTATCTATCCACACAAGTCTTTATATCATCATTAGGATAAGTACATACAGAATTACTACTGTGTATTATATGTTGTCATCAATGACAAACATACAATTAATCAACTGCTAAGAATCAAATCTTTGACAGATTATAGATCATTATCAACAAACAGTTGACCGATTTGGTGATGTAGAACCTCAGAATGACTTGTTATGAGATTGTACCTCATTATCAACAAACAGTTGACTAATTCAGTGATCTAGAATCTCAAAATGACTTGTTATGAGATTAAAGCTCATTATCAGTGAATGGTTGACCGATTCGGTGATCTAGAACCTCAGAACAGCTTCTTATGAGGTTACAGCTCATCATCAGCAAATAGTTGACCGATTCGGCGATCTAGAACCTCAGAATGACTTGTTATGAGATTGTAGCTTATTATCAGTGAATGGTTGACCGATTCAGCGATCTAGAATCTCATAATAGCTTATTATGAGATTGTAGCTTATTATCAGTGAATGGTTGACCGATTCGGTGATCTAGAACCTCAAAATGGCTAGTTATGAGATTACAGCTCATTATCAGCAAATGGTTGACCGATTCGGTGATCTAGAACCTCAAAATGGCTTGCTATGAGATTACAGCTCATTATCAGTGAACAGTTGACCATTTAGATGATCTAGAACCTCAGAATGGCTTGTTATGAGATTATAGGTCATTATTAGTAAATAGTTGACCGATTCGGTGATCTAGAACCTCAAAATGGCTTGTTATGAGATTATAGCTCATTTTCAATGAACGGTTAATTGATTCGGTGATCTAGAAGCTCAAAATGGCTTGTTATGAGATTATAACTCATTATCAGCAAATGGTTGACCGATTCGGCGATCTAGAACCTCAGAACGACTTTTTATGAGATTGTAGCTCATTATTAGCAAATGATTGACTGATTCAGCAATCTAGAATCTCAAAATGACTAGTTATGAGATTACAACTCATTATCAGCGAATGGTTGACTGATACGGTGATCTAGAACCTTAGAATAGCTTGTTATGAGATTACAGCTCATTATCAACAAACGGCTGATCGATTCCGCGATCTAGAACCTCAAAATGACTTGTTATGAGATTGTAGCTCATTATCACCAAATGATTGACTGATTTAGCGATCTAGAATCTTAGAATGACTTGTTAAGAGATTACAGCTCATTATTAGTGAACGATTGACCGATTCAGTGATCTAGAACCTCAGAAAAGCTTGTTATGAGATTACAGCTCATTATCAACAAATGGTTGACCAATTCGGTGATCTAGAATCTTAGAATGGCTTGTTATGAGATTGTAGCTCATTATCAGTGAACGGTTGACCGATTCGACAATCTAGAACCTCAGAATGGCTTGTTATTAGATTACAGCTCATTATCAGCAAACAGTTGACCGATTCAGTGATCTAGAACCTCAGAATGGCTTGTTATGAGATTACATCTCATTATCAGTGAATGGTTGACCGATTCGGTGATCTAAAACCTAAGAATAGCTTGTTATGAGATTACAACTCATTATCAGAAAATGGTTGACCGATTTAGCGATCTACAACCTCAAAATGACTTGTTATGAGACTGTAGATCATTATTTGCAAACGGTTGACCTATTTGGCAATCTAGAATTTCAGAATGACTTGTTATGAGATTATAATTCATTATCAGCAAATCATTGACCGATTTGGCAATCTAGAACCTTAAAAAGGCTTGTTATGAGATTATAGCTCATTATCAGCAAACGGTTGATTGATTCGGGGATCTAGAACCTCAGAACAACTTGTTATGAGATTGTAGCTCATTATCAATGAATGGTTGACTGATTTGGTGATCTAGAACCTTAGAAAGAATTGTTATGAGATTGTAGCTCATTATCAGCAAACAGTTGACTGAATCAGTGATCTAGACTCTCAGATTGACTTGTTATGACATTACAGCTTATTATTAGCAAATGGTTTACCAATTCGGTGATCTAGAACATCAGAATGACTTTTTTTGAGATTGTAGCTCATTATCAGCAAACGGCTAACTGATTCGGCGATCTAGAATCTTAGAATGGCTTGTTATGAGATTGTAGCTCATTATCAGTGAACGGTTGACCGATTCAGTGATTTAGAACATCAGAATGGCTTGTTATGAGATTACAACTCATTAGTAGCAAATGATTGACCGATTCAGTGATCTAGAACCTCAGAATGGATTGTTATGAGATTGTAGCTCATTATCAGTGAACAGTTGACTGATTCGATAATCTACAACCTCATAATGGCTTGTTATGAGATTACAGCTCATTATCAGCAAACGGTTGACCTATTCAGCGATCTAGAACCTCAGAATGGCTTGTTATGAGATTACAGCTCATTATTAGTGAATGGTTGACTGATTCGGTGATCTAGAAGCTTAGAATGGCTTGTTATTAGATTATAGCTCATTATCGGTAAATGGTTGACCGATTTGGCGATCTAGAACCTAAGAATGACTTTTTATGAGATTGTAGCTCATTATTAGTAAACGATTGACTGATTCGGTGATGTAGAATCTTAGAATGACTTGTTATGAGATTACAGCTCATTATCAGTGAACGGTTGACCAATTCAGCGATCTAGAACCTTAGAATGGCTTGTTATGAAATTATAGCTCATTATCAGCAAATAGTTGACTGATTTGGCCATCTAGAACCTCAGAATGACTTTTTATGAGATTATAGCTCATTATCAGCGAACAGCTGACCGATTCAGTGATCTAGAATCTTAGAATGACTTGTTATGAGGTTGTAGCTCATTATCAACAAAAGGTTGACTGATTCGGCAATCTAGAACCTCTAAACGGCTTGTTATGAGACTACAGCTCATTATCAGCAAACGGTTGACTGATTCAGCCATCTACAACCTCAGAATGACTTGTTATGAGATTGTAGCTCATTATTAGTGAATGGTTGACTAATTTGGCAATCTAGAATCTCAGAATGACTTGTTATGAGATTACAGCTCATTATTAGTGAATGATTGACCGATTCGGCAATCTAGAACCTCAGAATGACTTGTTATGAGATTACGACTCATTATCAGCAAATGGTTGACTGATTCAATGATCTAGAACCTCAGAACAATTTGTTATGAGATTGTAGCTCATAATTAGCGAATGGTTAATCGATTCGATGATCTAAAATCTCATAATGGCTTATTATGAGATTGTAGCTCATTATCAGCGAACGATTGACCAATTTGGTGATCTACAACCTCAGAATGGCTTGTTATGAGATTATAGCTCATTATCAGCAAACAGTTGACTGAGTCGGCGATCTAGAACCTCAGAATGGCTTGTTATGAGATTGTAGCTCATTATCAGCGAACGATTGATCGATTTGGCGATCTAGAACCTTAGAACGGCTTATTATGAGATTATAGCTCATTATCAGCAAATGGTTGACCGATTCGGTGATCTAGAACATCAAAATAGCTTGTTATGAGATTACAGCTCATTATCAGCAAATGGTTGACCGATTCGGTGATCTACAATCTAAGAATGGCTTTTTATGAGATTATAGCTCATTATCAGCGAATGGTTGACCGATTTGATGATCTAGAACCTCATAATAGCTTATTATGAGATTATTGCTCATTATCAGCAAATGGTTGGCCGATTTGGTGATGTGAAATCTCAGAACAATTTTTTTATGAGATTGTAGCTCATTATTAGTGAACGGTTGACTGATTCAGTGATCTAGAATCTCTGAATGACTTTTTATGAGATTACAGCTTGTTATCAGTGAATGGTTGACCGATTTGGTGTTCTAGAACCTCAAAATGACTTGTTATGAGATTGTAGCTCATTATCAGTGAACAGTTGACTGATTCGGCCATGTAGAATCTTAGAATGACTTGTTATGAGATTACAGCTCATTATCAGTGAATGGTTGACCGATTCGGCGATCTAGAACCTCAGAATGGCTTGTTATGAGATTACAACTCATTATCAATGAATGGTTGATTGTTTTAGTGATCTAGAACCTTAGAATGGCTTGTTATGAGATTATAGCTCATTATCAGAAAATGGTTCACCAATTCAGTGATCTAAAACCTCAAAATGGCTTGTTATAAGATTATAACTCATTATTAGTGAATGGTTGACCAATTCGGCGATCTAGAATCTCAAAATGACTTGTTATGAGATTACAGCTCATTATCAGCGAATGGTTGACTGATTCGACAATCTAGAACCTCAAAATGGCTTGTTATGAGATTATAGCTCATTATCAGCAAATGGTTGACCGATTCGGTGATGTAGAACCTTAGAATGACTTTTTATGAGATTGTAGCTCATTATCAGCAAACGGTTGACCGATTCAGCGATCTAGAATCTTAGAATGACTTGTTATGAGATTAAAGCTTATTGTCAGTGAATGGTTGACTGATTTGGTGATCTAGAACCTCAGAATGGCCTGTTAAGAGATTATAGCTCATTATCAACAAATGGTTGACCGATTCGGCGATCTAGAACCTTAGAATGGCTTGTTATGAGATTACAGCTTATTATCAGCAAATGGTTGCCTGATTCAGTGATCTAGAACCTCAGAATGACTTGTTACGAGAGTGTAGCTCATTATTAGTGAACGGTTGACTAATTTGGCAATCTAGAATCTTAGAATGACTTGTTATGAGATTATAGCTCATTATCAGCAAATAGTTGACCGATTTGGTGATCTAGAACATTATAACAGTTTGTTATGAGATTACAGCTCATTATCAGCAAATGGTTGACCAATTTGGTGATCTAGAACCTCAGAATGACTTGTTATAAGATTGTAGCTCATTATCAGTGAATGGTTGACTGATTCAGCGATCTAGAATCTTAGACCAGCTTGTTATGAGATTGTAGCTTATTATGAGTGAATGGTTGATTATTTCAGTGATCTAGAACCTGAGAATGACTTGTTATGAGATTACAACTCATTATCAGAGAACGGTTGACCAATTCGGTGTTCTAGAATCTCAGAATGGCTTGTTATGAGATTACAGCTCATTATCAGTCAACGGTTGACTGATTTGGCAATCTAGAACCTCAAAATGGCTTGTTATGAGATTGCAGCTCATTATCAGCAAATAGTTGACCAACTCGACGATGTGGAACCTCAGAATGACTTATTATAAGATTGTAGCTCATTATCACTGAATGGTTGACTGATTTGGCATTCTAGAATCTCAGAATAACTTGTTATGAGATTACAACTCATTATCAGCGAACGGTTGACCAATTTGGCAATCTAGAACCTCAGAATGGCTTGTTATGAGATTACAACTCATTATCAGTGAATGGTTGACCAATTCAGTGATCTAGAATCTCATAATGGCTTGGTATAAGATTATAGCTCATTATCAATGAACGGTTGACCAATTCGGCAATCTAGAACCTCAGAATAGCTTGTTATGAAATTATAGCTCATTATAAACAAATAGTTGACTGATTCAACGATGTGAAACCTCACAACGACTTGTTAAGACATTGTAGCTCATTATCAAAAAACGGTTGACCAATTTGGCAATCTAGAATCTCAAAATGACTTGTTATGAGATTATAGATCATTATTAGTGAATGGTTGACTGATTCGGTGATCTAGAACATCAGAACGACTTGTTATGAGATTATAGCTCATTATCAATGAACGGTTGACCGATTCAGTGATCTAGAACCTCAAAATGACTTATTATGAGATTACAGCTCATTATCAGCAAATGGTTGACCGATTAGGTGATCTAGAACATCAGAATGACTTGTTATGAGATTGTAGCTCATTATCAGTGAAAGGTTGATTGATTCGGCAATCTAGAATCTCAAAATGACTTGTTATGAGATTACAACTCATTATCAGTGAACGGTTGACCGATTCGGTGATATAGAACCTCAAAATGGCTTGTTATGAGATTACAGCTCATTATCAGTGAATGGTTGACCGAGTCAATGAACTAGAACCTTAGAACGGCTTTTTATAAGATTACAACTCATTATTAGCAAATGGTTGACTGATTTGATGGTCTAGAACGTCATAATGACTTGTTTTGATATTCTAGCTCATTATCAGCAAATAATTGACCGATTTGGAGATCTAGAACATGAGAATAACTTGTTATGAGATTGTAGCTCATTATCAATGAACGGTTGACCGAGTCAGTGATATAGAATCTCAAAATGGCTTGCTATGAGATTACAGCTCATTATCAGTGAACGGTTGACCGATTCGGTGATCTAGAACCTTAGAATGGTTTGTTATGATATTATAGCTCATTATCAGTAAATAGTTGACCAATTCAGCGATCTAGAACCTCAGAACAACTTTTTATGAGATTACAGCGAATGGTTGACCGATTGATTGATCTAGAATCTCAGAATGACTTATTATGAGACTACAACTCATTATCAATGAACAGTTGACCGATTAGCCGATCTATAACCTTAGAATGGCTTGTTATGAGATTGCATCTCATTATTACCAAATGATTGACCGATTCAGCGATCTAGAACCTCAAAATAACTTGTTATGAGATTATAGCTCATTATCAGTGAACGGTTGACTGTTTCAGTGATCTAGAATCTCAGAATGACTTGTTATGAGATTACAGCTCATTATCAGTGAACGGTTGACTGATTCAGTGATCTAGAACCTCAAAATGGCTTGTTATGAGATTACATCTCATTATCAACAAACAGTTAACCGATTCAGTGATCTAAAACCTTAGAATGACTTATCATGAGATTATAGATCATTATCAGCAAACGGTTGGCTAATTCAGTGATCTAGAACCTTAGAACAGATTGTTGTAAGATTATAGCTCATTATTAGCAAATAGTTGACCGATTTGGCGATCTAGAACCTTAGAATGGCTTGTTATGAGATTACAACTAATTATCAGTGAATGGTTCATTGATTCAGCAATCTAAAACCTCATAACAACTTCTTATGAGATTAGAGCTCATTATCAGCAAATAGTTAACTGATTCGGTGATCTAGAACATCAAAATGGCTTGTTATGAGATTGTAGCTCATTATTAGTGAATGGTTAACTAATTTGGCAATCTAGAATCTTAGAATAACTTGTTATGAGATTATAGCTCGTTATCAGTGAACGGTTGACTGATTCAATGATCTAGAACCTCAGAATGGCTTGTTATGAGACTATAGCTCATTATCAGCAAAAGGTTGACCGATTCGGCAATCTAGAACCTCAGAATGATTGGTTATGAGATTGTAGGTCATTATCAGTGAATGATTGACCGATTTAGCAATCTAGAATCTCAAAATGGCTTCTTATGAGATTGTAGCTTATTATCAGTGAACGGTTGACCGATTCGGTGATCTAGAATCTTAGAATGGCTTGTTATGATATTACAGCTCATTATCAGCAAATGGTTGACTGATTCGATAATCTAGAACCTCATAATGACTTGTTATGAGATTGTAGCTCATTATCAGTGAATAGTTGACTAATTTAGCTATCTAGAACCTTAGAACGGGTTGTTATGAGATTGTAGCTCATTATCAGCAAACGGTTGACTGATTCAGTGATCTAGAACCTTAGAACAACTTGTTATAAGATTACAGCTCATTATCAGCAGATAGTTGACTGATTTTGTGATTTAGAACCTTAGAATGACTTCTTATGAGATTGTAGATCATTATCAGTGAATGGTTGACCAATTTGGTGATCTAGAACCTCAGAACGGCTTGTTATGAGATTATAGCTCATTATTAGCAAAAGGTTGACCGATTCGGTGATCTAGAACCTCAAAATAGCTTGTTATGAGATTATAGTTCATTATCGGTGAATGGTTGACTGATTTGGCAATCTGGAACCTCAGAAAGGCTTGTTATGAGATTATAGGTCATTATTAGCAAATAGTTGACAATTCGGTTATCTAGAACCTCAGAACAACTTGTTATGAGATTGTAGCTCATTATCAGTGAACAGTTGACTGATTCGATGATCTAGAATCTCAAAATGACTTGTTATGAGATTATAGCTCATTGTCAGTGAACGGTTGACCGATTCAGTGATCTAGAACCTCAGAATGGCTTGTTATGAGATTATAGCTCATTATCAGCAAATGGTTGACCGATTTAGTGATCTAGAACCTAAAAATGACTCTTTATGAGATTGTAGCTCATTATCAGTGAACGGTTAACTAATTCGACAATCTAGAATCTCAGAATGACTTGTTATGAGATTGTAGCTCATTATCAGCAAACAATTGACTGATTAGGCTATCTAGAACCTCAGAATGGCTTATTATGAAATTACTGCTCATTATCAACAAATGGTTGATCGATTTGGTGATCTAAAACCTCAGAATGGATTTTTATGAGATTGTAGCTCATTATCAGTGAATGGTTAACTGATTTGGCAATCTAGAACCTTAGAATGGCTTGTTATGAGATTATAGCTCATTATCAGTGAATGGTTGACCGATTCGGCGATCTAGAATCTTAGAATGGCTTTTTATGATATTACAACTCATTATCAGTAAATGGTTGATCGATTCGACAATCTAGAACCTTAGAACGGCTTGTTATGAGATTACAGCTCATTATTAGCAAATGGTTGACCGATTCAGTGATCTAGAACCTTAGAAAGATTTTTTATGAGATTGTAGCTCATTATCAGTGAACGGTTGACTGATTCGGTGATCTAGAATCTCAGAATGACTTGTTATGATATTACAGCTCATTATCAGTGAACGGTTGACTGATTCAGCGATCTAGAACATCAGAATGGCTTGTTATGAGATTACAGCTCATTATCAGCAAATGGTTGACCGATTCAGTGATCTAGAACCCCAAAATGACTTGTTATGAGTTCGTAGCTCATTATTAGCAAATAGTTGACCTATTCGGCAATCTAGAATCTCAGAATGGCTTGTTATGAGATTGTAGCTCATTATCAGCAAACGGTTGACCGTGTCAGCAATCTAGAACCTCATAACTTGTTATGAGATTATAGCTATCTGTAAATGGTTGACTGATTCGGCAATCTAGTAACTTAGAATGACTTGTTATGAGATTATAGATCATTTTCAGCAAATAGTTGACTAATTCAGTGATCTAGAACCTCAGAATGGCTTGTTATGAGATTACATCTCATTATCAACAAATGGTTGACCGATTTGGTGATCTAGAACCTCAGAATGACTTTTTATGAGATTGTAGCTCATTATCAGCAAATGGTTTACCGATTCAAAGATCTAGAACCTCAGAATGGCTTGTTATAAGATTATAGCTCATTATCAACAAACAGTTGACCGATTCAGTGATTTAGAACCTCAAAATGACTTGTTATGAAATTACAGCTCATTATTAATGAACGGTTGACTGATTCAGTGATTCAAAACCTTAGAATGGCTTGTTATGAGATTACAGCTCATTACCAGTAAATAATTGACTGATTCAATGATCTAGAACCTTAGAATGACTTGTTATGAGATTGTAGCTCATTATAAGCGAATGGTTGACCGATTCAGTGATCTAGAATCTCAAAATGACTTATTATGATATTACAACTCATTATCAGTGAATGGTTGATCGATTCAGTGATCTAGAACCTTAGAATGGCTTTTTATGAGATTACAACTCATTATCAACAAACGGTTGACTGATTCGGCAATCTAGAACCTTAGAAAGACTTATTATGACATTATAGCTCATTATTAGCAAATAATTGACCGATTCGATGATCTAAAATCTCAGAATGGCTTGTTATGAGATTGTAGCTCATTATCAGCAAACAAATGACTAATTCGATGATCTAGAACGTCAGAATGGCTTGTTATGAGATTACCGCTCATTATCAGCAAATGGTTGACTGATTTGGCGATCTAGAACTTCAGAATAGCTTGTTATGTGATTGTAGCTCATTATCAGCGAACAGTTGACCGATTCGGTGATCTAGAATCTTAGAATAACTTGTTATGAGATTACAGCTCATTATCAGCAAATAATTGACCGATTCAGTGATATAAAACCTCAGAATGACTTGTTATGAGATTATAGCTCATTATTAGCAAATGGTTGACCGATTCAGTGATCTAGAACCTTAAAATGGCTTGTTATGAGATTACAGCTCATTATCAACAAACTGTTGACCGATTCGATGATCTAGAACCTCAAAATGGCTTGTTATGAGATTACAACTCATTATCAGCAAATGGTTGACCGATTCGGCAATCTAAAACCTTAAAATGGTTTTTTATGAGATTACAACTCATTATCAGCAAATGGTTGATTGATTTGGCGATCTAGAATCTCAAAATGACTTGTTATGAGATTATAGCTCATTATCAGTGAACGGTTGACCGATTCAGTAATCTAGAATCTCAGTATGGCTTGTTATGAGATTGTAGCTTATTATCTGCGAATGGTTGACTGATTCAATGATCTAGAACCTTAGAATGTCTTGTTATGAGATTATAGCTCATTATGAGCAAATAGTTGACCGATTCAATGATCTAGAACCTCAGAATGGCTTGTTATGAGATTACAGCGCATTATCAGTGAACGGCTGACCGATTCGGTGATCTAGAACCTTAGAATGGCTTATTATGAGATTACAACTCATTATCAGCAAATGATTGACCGATTGGGTGATCTAGAACCTTAGAATGACTTGTTAAGAGATTGTAGCTCATTATCAGCAAACAATTGACTAATTCGGCGATCTAGAATCTCAGTATGACTTGCTATGAGATTACAGCTCATTATCAGTGAATGGTTGACTGATTCAGTGATCTAGAACCTCAGAATGGCTTGTTATGAGATTATAGCTCATTATCAGCAATTGGTTGACTGATTCAGTGATCTAGAACCTAAAAATGACTTATTATGAGATTGTAGCTCATTATCAGCGAATGATTGATCGATTCAGCGATCTAGAATCTCATAATGACTTATTATGAGATTACAGCTCATTATCAGTCAATAGTTGACCAATTCAGTGATCCAGAACCTCAGAATGACTTGTTATGAGATTACAACTCATTATCAGCAAATGGTTGACCGAGTTGGCGATCTAGAACCTCAGAATGACTTGTTATGAGATTACAGCTCATTATCAGTGAATGGTTGACCGATAAGGTGATCTAGAACCTCAAATTGGCTAGTAATGATATTACAGCTCATTATTAGCAAATGGTTGACTGATTTAGTGATTTAGAATATTAGAACAGCTTGTTATGAGATTACAGCTCATTATTAGCGAATGATTGACCGATTCAGTGATCTAGAGCCTCAGAATAGCTTGTTTTGAGATTGTAGCTCATTATCAGCAAACGATTGACCAATTCAGTGATATAGAACCTTAGAATGACTTGTTATGAGATTACAGCTCATTATCAATGATGGTTGACTGATTTGGCGATCTAGAACCTTAGAATGGCTTGTTATGAGATTACAACTCATTATCAGCAAATGGTTGACCGATTCAGTGATCTAGAACCTCAGAATGACTTGTTATGAGATTGTAGCTCATTATCAACAAACAGTTGACCGATTTGATGATCTAGAATCTCAGAATGACTTATTATGAGATTGTAGCTCATTATCAGGGAACAGTTGACTAATTCAGTGATCTAGAAGTTTAGAATAGCTTGTTATGAGATTATAGCTCATTATCAGCAAACGGTTGAACGATTCGGCGATCTAGAACCTCAGAATGGCTCGTTATGATATTGTAGCTCATTATCAGCAAATGGTTGACTGATTCGACAATCTAGAACCTCAGAATGGCTTGCTATGGGATTTTAGCTCATTATCAGTGAACGGTTGACTGATTCAGTGATCTAGAACCTCAGAATGGCTTGTTATGAGATTACAGCTCATTATCAGTGAATGGTTGACCGATTCGGTGATCTAGAACCTTAGAATAGCTTATTATGAGATTATAGCTCATTATCAGCAAATGGTTGATTGATTCGGTGATTTAGAACCTCAGAATGACTTGTTATGAGATTATAGCTCATTATCAATGAATGGTTGACTGAGTCATTGATCTAGAATCTCAGAATGGCTTGTTATGAGATTGTAGCTCATTATCAGTGAACGGTTGACCAATTTGGTGATCTAGAACCTCAGAATGGCTTGTTATGAGATTACAGCTCATTATCAGTAAATGCTTGACCAATTCGGTGATCTAGAACTTCAGAATGACTTGTTATGAGATTGTAGCTCATTATCAGTGAATGGTTGACCAATTTGGTGATCTAGAATCTCAGAATGGCTTGTTATAAGATTATAGCTCATTATAAGTGAACAGTTGACCAATTCAGTGATCTAGAACCTCAGAATGGTTTGTTATGAGATTATAGCTCATTATCAATAAATAGTTGACCAATTCAGCAATCTAGAACCTCAGAATGACTTGTTATAAGATTATAGCTCATTATCAGTGAACGGTTGACTGATTCAGCAATCTAGAATCTCAGAATGACTTGTTATGAGATTACAACTCATTATTAGCGAACGGTTGACTGATTTGACAATCTAGAACCTCACAATGGCTTGTTATGATATTATATCTCATTATCAACAAATAGTTGACCGATTCAGAGATCTAGAACCTCATAATAGTTTGTTATGAGATTGTAGCTCATTATTAGCAAATGGTTGACTGATTCGATGATCTAAAATCTTAGAATGGCTTGTTATGAGATTACAGCTCATTATCAGCAAACAGTTAACTGATTAAGTGATCTAGAACCTCAGAATGACTTATTATGAGATTACAGCTCATTATCAGCAAACGGTTGACTGATTCAGCAATCTAGAACCTCAGAATGACTTGTTATGAGATTGTAGCTCATTATCAGTGAACGGTTGATCGATTCGGTGATCTAGAACCTTAGAATGGCTTGTTATGAGATTGTAGCTCATTATTAGTGAACAGATGACCAATTTGGCAATCCAGAATGTTAGAATGGCTTGTTATGAGATTATAGCTCATTATCAGCAAACGATTGACTGATTTGATGATCTAAAATGTTAGAATAGCTTGTTATTAGATTACATCTCATTATTAGTGAACGGTTGACTGATTCGGTGATCTAGAACCTCAGAATGGCTTGGTATGAGATTACAGCTCATTATCAACAAATAGGTGACCGATTCAGTGATCTAGTACCTCAAAATGACTTGTTTTGAGATTATAGCTTATTATCAACAAATGGTTGACCAATTCGGTGATCTAAAATCTCAGAATGACTTATTATAAGATTATAGTTCATTATCAACAAATAGTTGACCAATTCAGTGACCTAGAACCTCACAATAGCTTGTTATGAGATTACAGCTCATTATCAGCAAACGGTTGACCGATTTGGTGATCTAGAAGCTCAGAACATCTTGTTAAGAGATTGTAGCTCATTATCAACTAATGGTTGACCGATTCAGTGATCTAGAATCTCAAAATGGCTTGTAATGAGATTGTAGCTCATTATCAATGAATGGTTGATCGATTTGGTGATCTGAAATCTCAGAACGGCTTGTTATAAGATTACAGCTTATTATCAACAAACGGTTGACCGATTCGGTAATCTAGAATCTTAGAATGGCTTGTTATGAGATTGTAGCTCATTATTAGTGAACGGTTGATTGATTCGGTGATCTAGAACCTTAGAATGACTTGTTATGAGATTATAGCTTATTATCAACAAACGATTGACTGATTTGGCGATCTAGAACCTCAGACTAGCTTGTTATGAGATTACAGCTCATGATCAGTGAACGGTTGACCATTTTGGTGATCTAGAATCTCAAAATAGATTTTTATGAGATTATAGCTCATTATCAACAAATGGTTAACTGATTCGGTCATCCAGAACCTTAGAATGACTTGTTATGAGATTATAGCTCATTATCAACAAACGGTTGACTTATTTGATAATCTAGAATCTCAGAATGACTTGTTATGAGATTACAGCTAATTATCAGTGAATGGTTGACCGATTCGGTGATCTAGAACCTCAGAATGGCTTGTTATGAGATTATAGCTCATTATCAGCAAATAGTTGAACGATTCGGTGATCTAGAACCTCATAATGACTTGTTATGAGATTGTAGCTCATTATCAGTGAATGGTTGACTGAATTGGTTATCTAGAATCTTAGAATGGCTTATTATGAGATTGTAGCTCATTATCAGCCAACAGTTGACTGATTCGGTGATCTAGAACCTTAGAATGGCTTGTTATGAGATTTTAGCTCATTATCAGTGAACAGTTGACTGATTCAGTGATATAGAACCTCAAAATGGCTTGCTATGAGATTATAGCTCATTATCAGCAAATGGTTGATCGATTCAGTGATCTAGAATCTCAGAATAGCTTGTTATGAGATTATAGGTCATTATCAGTGAATGGTTGACTGATTTGGTGATCTAGAACCTTAGAATGGCTTGTTGTGAGATTACAGCTCATTATCAGCAAATGGTTGACCGATTCAGAGATCTAGAAACTCATAATGACTTGTTCTGAGATTGTAGCTCATTATCAGTGAATGGTTGACCAATTTGGCGATCTAGAATCTTAGAATGACTTGTTATAAGATTATAGCTCATTATCAATGAATGGTTGATTGATTTGGTGATCTAAAACCTCAGAATGGCTTGTTATGAGATTATAGCTCATTATGAGCAAATGGTTGACCGATTCGGTGATCTAGAACCTCAGAATGACTTGTTATGAGAATGTAACTCATTATCAGTGAATAGTTGACAGATTCGGCGATCTAAAATCTTAGAATGGCTTGTTATGGGATTATAGCTCATTATCAGCAAACAGTTGACTGATTCAGTGATCTAGAACCTCAGAATGGCTTGTTATGAGATTACAGCTCATTATCAGCAAACGGTTGAGAAATTCGATGATCTAGAACCTTAGAATGGCTTGTTATGAGATTGTAGCTCATTATCACTGAATGGTTGACCGATTCGGCAATCTAGAACCTCAGAACAACTTGTTATGAGATTACAGCTCATTATCAGCAAATAGTTGACCAATTTGGTGATCTAGAACTTCAGAATGACTTGTTATGAGATTATAACTCATTATCAGCAAATGGTTGACCAATTCAATGATCTAGAATCTTAGAATAGCTTGTTATGAGATTGTAGATCATTATCAGTGAACGGTTGACCGATTTAGTGATCTAGAGCCTCAGAATGGCTTGTTATGAGATTACAACTCATTATCAGCAAATAGTTGACCAATTTAGTGATCTAGAACCTCACAATGACTTGTTATGAGATTATAGCTTATTATCAGTGAATGATTGGCCGATTTGATGATGTAGAATCTCAGAATGACTTATTATGAGATTACAGCTCATTATCAGCAAATGGTTGACCGATTCAGTGATCTAGAACCTCATAATGGCTTGTTGTGAGATTACAGCTTATTATCAATAAACGGTTGATAGATTCAGTGATCTAGATCTTCATAATGGCTTTTTATAAAATTGTAGCTCATTAGTAGCAAACAATTGACCGATTTGACGATCTAGAACCTCAGAATGGCTTGTTATGAGATTACAACTCATTATCAACAAATGGTTGACTGATTCGGTGATTTAGAACCTCAGAATGAATTGTTATGAGATTACAGCTCATTATCAATGAATGGTTAACTAATTCAGTGATCTAGAACCTCAAAATGGCTTATTATGAGATTACAACTCATTATAAGCAAATAGTTGACCAATTCAGTGATTTAGAACCTCATAATGACTTGTTATGAGATTGTAGCTCATTATCAGTGAATGGTTGACTGATTTGGCAATCTAAAACCTAAGAATGGCTTGTAATTAGATTATAACTCATTATCAGCAAATGGTTGACCAATTCGGTGATCTACAACCTCAGAATGACTTGTTATGAGATTATAGCTCATTATCAACAAACAGTTGACCGATTCGGTGATCTAGAATCTCAGAATGACTTGTTATGATATTATAGCTCATTATCAGCAAATAGTTGACTGATTCAGTGATCTAGAACCTCAGAAAGGCTTGTTATGAGATTATAGCTCATTATCAGCTGACATTTGACCGATTCAGTGATCTAGAACCTCATAACAACTTGTTATGAGATTGTATCTCATTATCAGTGAACGGTTGAGCGATTCGTTGATCTAGAACCTCAGAATGACTTGTTATGATATTGTAGCTCATTATAAATAAATGGTTGACCGATTCAGTTATCTAGAATCTCAGAATAATTTGTTATGAGATTACAGCTCATTATCAATAAACGGTTGACCGATTCGGTGATCTAGAACCTTAGAATGACTTTTTATGAGATTCTAGCTCATTATCTATGAATGGTTGACTAATTTAGTGATATAGAATCTCAGAATGGCTTGTTATGAGATTATAGCTCATTATTAGTGAATGGTTGACCGATTTGGTGATCTAGAATGTCACAATGACTTGTTATGAGATTATAACTCATTATCAACAAATAGTTGACCAATTTGGTGATCTAGAACCTTAGAATGGCTTGTTATGAAATTGTAACTCATTATCAGTGAATAATTGACTGATTCAATGATATAGAACCTCATAATAACTTGTTATGAGATTGTAGCTCATTATCATTGAATGGTTGACCAATTTAATGATCTAGAATCTTAGAACGGCTTATTATGAGATTATAGCTCATTATCAGTGAACGGTTGACAGATTTGGTGATCTAGAACCTTAGAATAACTTGTTATGAGATTATATCTCATTACGAGTAAACAGTTGACCGATTCAACAATCTAGAACCTTAGAATGGCTTTTTATGAGATTACAACTCATTATCAGTGAACAGTTGACCAATTCGATAATCTAGAATCTCAGAATGGCTTGTTATGAGATTATAGCTCATTATCAGTGAACGGTTGACTGATTCGATGATCTAGAACCTCAATATAGCTTGTTATGAGATTATAGCTCATTATCAAGAAATGGTTGACTGATTTGGCGATGTGGAACCTGAGAATGACTTGTTATGAGATTGTAGCTCATTATCAGTAAATGGTTGACCGATTCGCCTATCTAGAATCTCAGAATGACTTGTTATGAGATTACAGTTGATTATCAGTGAACAGTTGACCAATTGGGCGATCTGGAACCTCAAAATGACTTGTTATGAGATTATAGCTCATTATCAGTGAACGATTGACCGATTCAGTGATCTAGAACCTCATAATGGCTTGTTACAAGATTACAGCTCATTATCAGCAAACGGTTGACTGATTCGGTGATCTAGAACCTCAGAATGACTTGTTATGAGATTGTAGCTCATTATCAATGAACAATTGATAGATTCAGTGATCTAGAATCTCAGAATGACTTGTTATGAGATTGTAGCTCATTATCAGCAAACGGTTGACCGATTCAGTGATCTAGAATCTCAGAATGACTTGTTATGAGATTACAACTCATTATCAACAAATGGTTGACTGATTCGGTGATCTAGAACCTCAGAATGACTTGTTATAAGATTGTAGCTCATTATCTATGAATGGTTGACCAATTCGGCGATCTAGAATTTCAGAATGGCTTGTTACGAGATTGTAGCTCATTATTAGTGAATGATTGACCGATTCGGTGATCTAGAACCTCAAAATGGCTTGTTATGAGATTACAGCTCATTATCAGCAAATGGTTAACCGATTCGGCGATCTAGAATCTCATAATGGCTTGTTATGAGATTGTAGCTCATTATAAGTGAACAGTTGACCAATTTGGCAATCTAGAACCTTAGAATGACTTGTTTCTAGATTACAACTCATTATCAGCAAATGGTTGACCTATTCGGCGATCTAGAACCTCATAATGACTTGTTATGAGATTACAGCTCATTATTAGTGAATAGTTGACTGATTCAGTGATCTGGAACCTCAAAATGGCTTGTTATGAGATTATAGCTCATTATTAGCAAATGGTTGACCAATTTGGTGATCTAGAACCTAAGAATGACTTGTTATGAGATTGTAGCTCATTATCAGCAAATGGTTGACCGATTCAACAATCTAGAGTCTCAGAATGACTTGTTATGAGATTATAGCTCATTATTAGTGAACAGTTGACCGATTCGGTGATCTAGAACCTCACAATGGCTTGTTATGAGATTATAGCTCATTAGCAGCAAATGGTTGACTGATTCGGCCATCTAGAACCTTAGGAAGACTTGTTATGAGATTGTAGCTCATTATCAGTGAATACTTGACCGATTCAGTGATCTAGAATCTTAGAATGACTTGTTATGAGATTGTAGCTCATTATCAGTGAATGGTTGACTGATTTGGTGATCTAGAACCTCAGAATGGCTTGTTATGAGATTACAGCTCATTATCATCAAATGGTTGACTAATTTAGTGATCTAGAACCTCAGAATGGCTTGTTGTGAGATTGTAGCTCATTATTAGTGAATGGTTGACCGATTCGGTGATCTAGAACCTCGAATGGATTGTTATGAGAATACAGCTCATTATCACCAAACAATTGACCGATTCAGCAATCTAGAACCTCAAAATGGCTTGTTATGATATTATAGCTCATTATCAGCGAATGATTGACTGATTTGGTGATTTACAACCTCAGAACAGCTTGTTATGAGATTACAACTCATTATCAGCAAATGATTGACCAATTTGGCCATCTAGAACCTCAGAATGACTTTTTATGAGATTGTAGCTCATTATCAGTGAATAGTTGACCAATTTGGTGATCTAGAATCTTAGAATGACTTGTTATGAGATTATAGCTCATTATTAGTGAACGGTTGACCAATTTGGTGATCTAGAACCTCAGAATGGCTTGTTATGAGATTAGATCTCATTATCAGCAAATGGTTGACTGATTTGGTGATCTAAACAAGTTGTTATGAGATTGTAGCTCATTATCAGTAAACAATTAATCAATTCAGCGATCTAGAATCTCAGAGTGGCTTGTTATGAGATTATAGCTCATTATCAGCAAACGATTGACAGATTCAGCGATCTACAACCTCAGAATGGCTTGTTATGAGATTACAGCTCATTATCAATAAACAATTGACCGAATCAGTGATCTAGAACCTTAGACTAGCTTTTTATGAGATTGTAGCTCATTATCAGTGAATGGTTTATCGATTCGGTGATCTAGAACCTCAGAATGGCTTGTTATGAGATTACAGCTCATTATCAGTAAATAGTTAACTGATTCAGTGATCTAGAACCTCAGAATGGCTTGTTAGGAGATTAGAGCTCATTATCAGTGAACGATTGACTGATTTGGTGATCTAGAATCTTAGAATGGCTTGTTATGAGATTATAGCTCATTATCAGTTAACAGTTGACCGATTCAGCGATCTAGAACCTCAGAACAGCTTCTTATGAGATTCAACTCATTATCATCAAATGGTTGACTGATTCGGTGATGAGGAACCTTAGAATGATTTTTTTATGAGTTTGTAGCTCATTATCAGTGAACAGTTGACCGATTCAGTGATCTAGAATCTCAGAATGACTTGTTATGAGATTATAGTTTATTATCAGTGAGTGGTTGACTGATTCGGTGATTTAGAACCTTAGAATGGCTTGTTATGAGATTACAGCTCATTATTAGTGAATGGTTGACTGATTCAGTGATCTAGAACCTCATAATGGCTTGTTATGAGATTATAGCTCATTATCAGCAAATGGTTGACTGATTTGATGATCTAGAACCTCAGAATGACTTGTTATGAGATTGTAGCTCATTATCAGTGAACGGTTGACTAATTTGGTGATCTAGAATCTTAGAATGACTTGTTATGAAATTATAGCTCATTATCAGTGAATGGTTGACCAATGCGACGATCTGGAACCTTAAAACAACTTGTTATGAGATTATAGCTCATTATCAGCAAATGGTTGACTGATTCAGCAATCTAGAACCTTTGAATGACTTGTTATGAGATTATAGCTCATTATTAGTGAATGGTTGACTAATTTAGTGATCTAGAATCTCAGAATGGCTTGTTATGAGATTGTAGCTCATTATCAGCGAACAATTGACCGATTCAGTGATCTAGAACCTCAAAATGACTTTTTATGAGATTATAGCTCATTATCAGAGAATGGTTGACCGATTTGACATTCTAAAATCTCATAATGGCTTGTTATGAGATTATAGCTCATTATCAGTGAACAGTTGACTGATTTGGTGATTTAGAACCTCAGAATGACTTGTTATGAGATTATAGCTCATTATCAGCAAATGGTTGACAAACTCATTGATTGTAGGTCATTATCAGCCAATGGTTGATTGATTCAACCTTCTAGAATCTTAGAATGACTTGTTATGAGATTACAACTCAGTATTAGCAAATGGTTGATCGATTCGGTGATCTAGAATCTCATAATAACTTGTTATAAGATTGCAGCTCATTATCAATGAATGGTTGACGGATTCGATGATCTAGAACCTTAGAATGGCTTGTTATGAGATTACAGCTCATTATTAGCAAATGGTTGACCACTTCGGCAATCAAGAAGCTTAGAATGACTTGTTATGAGGTTGTAGCTCATTATTAGTGAACGGTTGACCGATTCAGTGATCTAGAATCTTAGAATGGCTTGTTATGAGATTGTAGCTCATTATCAATGAACAGTTGACCGATTCAATGATCTAGAACCTCAGAATGGCTTTTTATGAGATTACAGCTCATTATCAAAGAATGGTTGATGAATTCGGCATTCTAGAATCTCATAATGGCTTATTATTAGATTACAACTTGTTATCAATGAACAGTTGACCAATTTAGTGATCTAGAACCTCAGAATGGCTTGTTATGAGATTACAGCTCATTATCAACAAATGGTTGATCGAATCAGTGATGTGGAACCTCAGAATGACTTATTATGAGATTGTAGCTCATTATCAACAAATAGTTGACTGATTTAGCAATCTAGAATCTCATAATGACTTGTTATGAGATTACAGCTTATTATCAGTGAATGGTTGACCAATTTGGTGATTTAGAACCTCAGAATGGCTTGTTATGAGATTACAGCTAATTATCAGTGAATAGTTGACCGATTTGGCAATCTAGAACCTCAGAATGGCTTGTTATGAGATTACAGCTCATTATTAGGAAACGGTTGACTGATTCGGTGATCTAGAACCTCAGAATAGATTTTTTATGGGTCCACAACACACACCCCATTTTAGGTCCTCTAACCATCGGGACCTCCCTTCTTTTTGTCATTTTTTTCCTTTCATCGTGTCCGCCCCTCGTAGAAATCTAGTCAGCCACTAGATGATTGTTGAAACCAAGTCAGAACAAGGAAGAACCATTTTTTGGCCTTTCTTCCCTTTCAGACTTTCAGAGGACTTAGGTCCTCTGAAATGCCAAAATGGCTGAAAGGCCGAAGACCCGACCTTTCGGCCCTTTCTGACTTTCGGAGGACTTAGATCCTCCGAAATGTAGAAATGGCCGAAAGTTCGAAGACCCGACCTTTTGGTGTTTTAAGACTTCGAACACTGAAAGGCCAAAGGTTTGGTTCTCTTTTGACATTATTGGCCTTTCAGGGTCCGATAGCCCTGAAGCCGTTGACGTCAGCTCGCAGGCTATAAATAGAAGAAGCCTCATTTTAAACCACACTTTGCATTTTTTGTGCAGAATGAACCTAGCTTTGGAAAAAGAGGTATTAAAAGTTCCTATTTCCTCAAAGGTCTGGGAATGTGATTTTGAAGAGGTCCTAGAGGACATTTACACCAAAGATAAGGTATACAATTGGCCAATCATGAACGCAGAGGTGGAGAAAGACAAAAATGATGACATAGAATTCTGGGCAAGGCATGTAATAAAGACCACCATAGCTTGGATCAAGAAGCCACACAAAATGAGTCCAATCTTGGTAAAGACATTGATGGAGCCCTCAAGGAAGGTAGAAAAATAGCGAGGAGAGAAATCAACAGCTCCTAAGTACAAGAAAGCTCCCCCTTAGAAGCCTAGAACCGTGTATGGTCATGAATGACCAGTTGAATATGGCTCTAATCCAAGGCCCAAGAAAAGTAGAATGACAGGCCAGATTGAACCACCAGTGGGGTTGTCACAACCCCAATCAGGAGAAGGCCCATCTACCTCTGGCCAATCTTCCCCCACCATTGAGAAGAAAACCTATAAGAGAAAGAAGAGTTCTGAATCTCCATAGTTAGAAACTATACAAGAAGAGCTTGAGGAAGAGGACATAGGTGATCCCTTAGTTCAGAAGACCAGGTTGCAAAAGAGGAGAGAAAAGGAGACTACTAAGAAACATAAAGAGGATCCCAAAGAATAGGATAATCCTTTGGATGCATTAGGATCGGATGAGTTTATGCTTTCTGATTTTGAAGGACTTGAAGGCTTTTCGAATCATGGCCAAGATACACACACTAGGGGACCACCGCTCATACAACCCTAGGTAGCCCTCACTCCACCATTGGTCCAATTCACCAATCCTTTAGTGAATGTTTTTGTTCCACCAATAAGCTCCCATTCTACTCCAGGGCCTAAAACCCAAGACAGTGGGGTAACTCAAAGTTTAGCAACAGACAGTGTAGCTGGAGGGAGTTATGTTTTCACTCCACCACCTCACATACTTACTCCACCAACTTCTCTACCACCTCACATACCTACTCCACCAGTTTCTCTACCAACTCCTGCACCAACTCTGCCTCCGTCTACTACCACCATCTCCTCATCTCCCACTCCAATCATACCAATACTTGTTCCCTCAACATCAATCCCTCTAACATGTTCCACCTAGGTTTTCGGAGAAGCCATGAGTGCTAAATACATACCACCTTTCCATACCATGCTAGAGGCCATAACCGATCTGAAGTCAAAGGTATCAATTGACACTTTTGATGAAGAAGCCCAGGAAAAAGAAGGGGATAACGTGGTAAGTGAATGAGGAGAGAGAGAAAGAGAGAGAGAAGAAGGGGAAATGGATGTAGATACTAGAGGGGAAAGAATGAAAGGAGGGAACAAATAGGAAAAGGGGTAAGAAAAGTGATCAGATAAAGGAATAATGCTGGAGGCACAATGCTTAACTTCAATCCTCTAGGTTGCACCATATGAACTTGTAATGACATCTGACAAACCTACTTGGTTTACCAAGGAGATACAACCCTAGAAGAGAACCTACACCAGTGAAGTGGATGGGGAGGATATGAGTATGACATCTGTGAGACAAGCTTTCCACCAGGAAGAAACCAATGCACCTACAAGGATCATGTCATATGTAACTCAGCACACCGAGGGTCATTGGAAAGCCCAGATAGCTATCCCACCCCCGAGCACTGCTCAAAAAATAGTCTCATCAAAAGGCTATACATTCAGGGAGGTGGATTTGGGTGAACCTACAAGAGAAGGGAGAAAGACACTAGCAGCCTTAGGGCTAAAAAATGCTCTGGGGTTCATGAATAAAGATGAAGAAACCATCAAAACTTTAATGGACCAAAATGAAGCATTAAAAGGGTTCATCCAAAAGATGGTGGGTCCTATTGACCCAAATTGTTTAGAGGCCTCACTATAGGCCATGCTTTATAAAAGGGCTACACCAAATTTGCCGAGAGGTTTGACTCCCTCTTTCATCCAGGCAAGCGCCAATTGGATAAATGGCTTTGAATAATTCAGAGAGAAGGCAATTCCATCGATATTTAGGTCATATCAGACTATATTGGTTGAAGTAAATTCACTCATTGACCTAGTAGAAGATGATGGGGGTATGGATTTAGAGGTGGTTAAGTGGCAAGTAGCCCTCTAAGACTTGGAGATAATTTGAAAGCAACATTTCCAAATTTTGGTGAAACTCTATGAGGGAGAAGAATTAGACAAATTTGAGACCTGGACTGAACAAATGACCAAAATAATTAAGGCCTACCAGAAACGCTAGGCCCTTATAGATGAAAATCGGGAGGAGGTAATAAAATGGATCAAAGATATAGATACATTCTTCATAGGGGTCAGCCTCAATGTCTTTTGGGATGAGAGAAAACACGCTCTACACCCTTCCAAAGAGGTGGTCCAACAGTTTAAGGACGTTCTGGCCAAAGTTAGTAACAAGGAGGCCCTGCAGAAACTATTTCACATGAAAGAAGAAATAAAAAGAATGTTAAAGCACGAGGAAGAGATCATGTTCTTCACTTTAGAATTGACTATCTTCAAGAAGAAGCAAGAATGAAGGGTCACTAAGATAAGAAGGAAAAAGATCAATTTTGAAGAAGTCCAGGAGATAGTGCAGAGGCTTCGGGCAGTTCACCCAGAGGTCTGTACTAGATAGGGCTCTGAGGTTCAATTACTGGGTAGACAGGGCAAGATTTTTCAACACTTGGCCAAAATTCTGCCAAGGAAGAGTTTTTCGGCCTTTCAGCCTCCGATTTTTTGGCCATTCTGCCCTGAAAGCAAGAGATATTTTTTGGCCTTTTGGCTTTCAAAAATTTTAGCCTTTTGGCCTCTTCATGGTTTTTTGGCCTTTCGGCCTATGGCAAGTTCAAAGTTTTGGGGCCTCTAAGTTTTAAGGTTTTGAGAAACACTTGGGGAATTTTAAACGCATTAAAGTTTTAGGGTAGAGGTCGGGGTCCAAAAAACTGGGTTTTTTCAGTGAGGTCAGTTTTTCAGACACCAGTTAGACTCCAGATCATATTAATGGACAACTTGAGTTCATTTTGGGAAGACTCAAGGTTTCCTATCAGTTCCCACCACTAGAGATAGTTCCAGATGAAGAATCCAAGAAGGACCATCAGAATCAAGAAGAAGACTCCTAGTTCACAAGAGGAACTCACCTTCTTTCTCTCTCTCTTCTTTGGTAGATTTTTCCCTCTTTGCATGGGTAAATAGATTGTAAATGGATTTAAGAGTGCATGCAAATTATATAGTATCAGTTAGTAGTAGTTTCCCTTCAGTAAATTTCTAGTTTTAACCTTTGTTCTCTAGTTTAAACTCTTTGATGCCCTAGCTCCAAAAATCAGAGTTGTAGATCAAAACTCTATATATTGTAATCAAAAAGAAATGTAAAGGGCCGACTTCTTAATACAAAAAATATCTACATTGGGTGCTTCATTCATGGTGTGTGAATTACTACTATCTCTGCAAATTTATTGAATGTATGCTTGCATAATTCTTTATTTTCAGAGAGCTCTTTGTATTGTTGTGTTTCAAATTTGTGCTACCTTTAGTTGGAGTTTGTTGTTGTTTATCTACCTTGCTGTGATGAATGTGTGGAGGAGGCTATCTTTGGGCTTAATGATAAATCTGTCTTGTGGGTGCGCACGTCTTGCAGTTTATGTCCTTAGGATTTCACCCTTTTTGATAATTCACTGCATTTCTTGTTACCCTCATCTCTTTAAATTTTGTTTTAAATTCAGAAAACCACTATCTCAAAAAATATAAAGTTGCATGTTATTTACCATACCCATAATTGTTAAAACAGAAAATACAAAAAAGAAGAAGAGAGAACTAACAATATTTTATAGTTTGCTTTCTTGAACATACCAGCCAAGGCCTCCTTGTGAACAATCAAATTTATCTTCAACTAAGTAACCAAGTAGGTTGTGACCCAACCCCGGAGAACCTTGGGAATAACTCAGTTATTCTTTCAAGAGAGGAAATCGAATCTCGAGATCCTAGCAAGTTGGCTTGTGTTAAAACAATGCTCAACAAAAGTGGCGCTAGAAGGAGGGCCTTAAGACCCAACTACTGGATAATATTGGATCTTTCTCTCTAGAGAGATTCGAGTGTGTGCTTAGATCATCTCCAAAAAGAGGCAAGTTCCTCAAACTCACTCACCACCAAAGGGCTTGTAGCGACAAGGGAAAAGCAAAAGGTGAATCTTCTCATCACCTTGCCGCACCTCAGGATCCTCTTGGACAGTCATTACACATCGCTGCCCCAACTACTACCACAACTATCAATCAAAATCAGAACTTTCCAAATCAACATTTCCAGCAACCTCATCCAATGGCCTTTTTTGCTAATGCAACAAGCTCACCTTTGAACTTTGTTGGGCATCTTCATGAGTTACCCAAAAATCCAGATAAGTTTTGTACACGATTCATATATAGTGAATCTAGGACAGTAGAAGGACACATCTGCGCCTTCAAGGAAATTTGCAACCATAAAGAGATTTCCCACCAAGATGTCATCTATCATCTATTCCCATACACATTGGGAGAGTTTGCATACAACTAGTACCTAAATTTTCCACAAGGGTCTATCTCAGTATGGAATAACTTTGAAACCAAATTCCTCAATCAATTCAAATTATATGTCAATCCAGCGGCAACACATCACCAGTTCATAACCACAAGGAAAGATCCTAAGGGCCCATTGCTATGTTTAATCATCATTTTCACAAAATGTATCAAAAGATGGAAGCTCATTACACTATACCAGATGAGGCTATCATACAAGTTTACCTAAAGGCTCTAGACCCATTTACCTCAATCTTTCTAAGAAGGCTTCCCTCGGCAGATAGAGATACAATTGAAAAGGTGTATAATGAAGCCATCACTTTCAATCAGAAAATGGACCCACAAGAAGGAAGCTATGCAGTTGTGCCCATCATGAGTAATCTTATGGTCCCACACCCATTTGTAGTGAAAAATCAAGCCTTGGCCAACCACTTGCCCATGTTGAATCCTATACGAGCACAACCATGTACAACCGTGCCTCCACCCATTACTTATCTAGGCTATGAAGCTCATAAAATGACATTCATAGAATAGAGGGTTGTACCCAAAAATGAGCCTGATGCTCTTATGGCTTCTGAGTTAGACACTGTAAAGAAGACCTTATCACAACTCACTAGTGAAGTTACCAAAATGAAGCTAAACCCACCCCAAAATTAGGGTGGATACCAATGAGTGTCTACTGGTCCAAATACATACTCTTAGTATCCAAACAGGGGTTTTAATGCATACAACAACAACAACATGCAGGAGAAATCATTTGGGCAGCAAAGGCCAAATTGGTCATGGAGCACTAGACCAAATAATGGCAGCATCCCAGCAGATGATGCCAATACTTATGAGGCTTCAGAGGCTAATTTTTTCAGGGCTCCAACTAAGCATCAAGACCACTACACCTAGAATCTAGAGGGGGCCCTAGTGCAATTCAATGCTATGGTGTTCGATTCTTATGAGTCTGGAAAGGAAGGAGGCTCAAAAGCTTATATAGGAGAAGATGAGTTCGTGTTCCCTTTTCAGAGAGAAAATGAGCCTAAATATTCCAAGGTGCATGCCTTCCAAAATGATCAGCAAAACTCATATAACCTTTGGAGTAGAAAGGAGCCCCTCACCAACGGCATACCTCCAGGACAACAACTGACTCTACTAGATCCTCGGGCTAGTAACAATCCCATACCTCCAAAGGGCCCAAATTCCCCCACACCTCCTATGACAAGTACATATGCTAGCTACCAAGGAATGGCCTAGTCAAATGACAAGTACAATGTAGTAGATGAACTCAAGAAAAATAAGGCAAACATCTCTATGTTCAAACTATTGCAGGGTTTCCCATCTCAAAGGGAAGCCCTATTAAGATCCTTGGATCATTCAAAACTTGGCCCATCGACCAACGACACCTGAACACCTACGTCCAGTGTCAACACATCTGAGGTGTTCCTCGCAGTATTCATGGATAGGACAGATGTCCCACCATTCCTACTCAGCATATGGATGTTTGGAAAAAACCTGCATAATTGCCTAATTGATTCAGGAGCCTCGTGCAATGTTATGCCCCTATCAATTTGCCAGAAGTTGGGGATGGTGCCCCAAATAATGAGCTGGGTGGTTATACAGTTGGACAAGACTGAGGTCAAAGTAATTGGTGTACTTAAAGATGTGCACATTCAACTAGTCACGGATCCCAGGATACAAGAGAGCATTGATGTACACATAGTAGACATACATGAGACTTATGGGATGTTGCTAAGTTAAGAATGGACTAAATGATTAAGAGGATGGCTCTCTACATATTTCACCTAGCTCTAGCTACCTTGGAGATGTTTGAATAACCAGATCAAGATAGATGCAGAGCTGAAGCTGAAAAGGATGATCATCGAACACAATGCTTTGAATGAAGTCTTGTTCACTCAAACCAATTTGGGCACTTATCAATTAGATGACATTTTTATGTTTCAGATCTGAGAAGGTGAAGAGTCAGACCATAGTCCCGTCCAAGGTCTCCTAGAGATAAATATTGGTGATGACATCTTCCAAAGTTTTATCAATAACACAATAGCTAGCCTGCGGCATCTGGGCCAAGACGTAGATCCTAACATCTTATTGCTACCTAGATATTGTTGATTACATCAGGCTAGTCATTCTGAGTTTACATGCCCTGATTCTCAAGAAGCACTATCACAAGTGTTGGCTCAAATTTCCCAACCAAATAAACCACCAGAGGTACTAATGACAAAAGAATATGAACTTGGGATAGAAGGCAGGAACAACACCGCACCAGATATGGACAGCCTAGTCCTTGCAAATAGTTCACCTCAAGATCAAGACAGTGGGTGAGATTCTAGAAGCCATGCTTCAAATATGCTTAGTGACTAGAGTACCTCTGATGATGGAGCGTGCCCCCCTTACAAGGGAATACTAGAAGATAAAGGTGATGAAGATGACAAACTCCCCAAACCTAGGCATTCTCAGCATATGGGAGAGTTAACTTCTTCCGACAACGATGGAGAGAGAGGCCCAAAACCAAAGACCAAGGGTTTTCCTAAGAAAAGTTCAACCAGACCTAGCCCTACTAAACTACCTTAGATATGGAAACTGCACTTTGATGGTTCCAAATGTAAACAAGGAGCAGTTGTGGGAATCAAATTGATAAATCCAAGGGGTAAGTCTTTCTATGCTGCTTATAGATTATAGTTTCTTTGTACTAATAATGTTGCAGAATACAAAGTGTTGGTTCGCGGACTCCTCCTAGCTCATGAGAAAGGAATCAAAATCTTGATGGTGGAAGGAGATTCACAATTGGTTGTCAAGTAGATCCATAGCCAGCACACTTGCAATGATAACAGGCTCTCAGCCTATCGAAATAGGGCATGGGATCTGATCAACAACTTTGACACCTTCAACATCAACACCATCCTTAGAAGAAAGAACATCATTGCTGATGCATTGGCTATTTCAGCCAGCTCATTACATCCAATGGAGAAATCCAAACTAAAGAAATTATCAGTTGAACTTGTCATAGCCCCGGCCATTCCAGACAATATCACTAACTTTCAAGTCTTCCAAGATGATCAACATATCTTAGAGTTTATCATGTGCGCTGGCGTGTTTGAAAAGTAGATCATCGACAAGGAGAAGGTTGGTAAGGAAATAGTTGAACCTGAAGAGCCTAATGATTATGGCATCATAAACCTGAATACCAATGCCATACCCAAGGGAATGGTAGAACTAGAGAGGATTTTTGACAGCAATAAGACTTCTATACAAAGATGCCCCAATGTGACACCTAATGGTAAAGAATGTGACACCTACAACCTGGGGACGGAAGAAGAACCAAGGGAAGTCCACATCAAAAAAGTGGGAACCAAGGAAGAGAAGGAGAAAATGGTCCAGATTCTCACTGAATACTGAGATGTCATAGCATGGAGTTATGAAGAATTAAAGACATATGACACCTCAGCCATAGTGCACAACATCCCTTTGAAGCCAAATTCTAGGCCTTTTAGACAATGACAAGGGCCCATGAATCCCACTATGGAGCCCTTAATCCAGAAGGAAGTCCAAAAGCTGCTCAATACCAGGATCATCTTCCCAATTTGACATTCTACATGGGTTGCAAACCTAGTTCCTATAAGGAAGAAGACTGGAGAAATTAGGCTATGCGTAGACTTCCGGAACCTCAACAAGTCCTCTCAAAAGGATAATTATCCGCTCCCATCTCTAGATGAGGTGCTATAGAAGGTTAATGGATCTCAAATGATGTCATTCCTGGATGGCTACTCTGGGTACAATCAGGTGATGGTACAGGAAGAGGATAGGCTGAAAATGGAATTCACCACTAAATGGGGAACTTTTTCCTATCGTTGGATGTCTTTTGGGTTGATTAATGCTAGAGCCACCTTCCAGAGAGAAATGGACATAGCATTCAAAGGATTAGTTGGAAGGTGCATTATCATCTACATGGATGATCTCATAGTCTACTCAAAACTAAGAGCTGACCACATAAGCGACCTCAAAAAATGCCTCGAGAGGTGCAGAGAGTTTGGGATCACCCTCAACCCCAAGAAATGTGTGTTCAAGGTAACTGAAGGAAATCTCTTGGGGAATATCATTTCTGAAAGGGGGATATCCATTGACCCTGAAAGGGTGGAGGAAATCCTAAAATTGACACCGCCTCATAGCCGCAAGGAACTAAAATCTTTCTTTGGAAAGATCAACTTCGTCAGGAAATTCATTAGTGGCTTCACAGAAATAGTGAAACCATTGAATGACATGCTCAAGAAAGATGCCAAGATTGAATGGGCTCTCCTAGCCAAGAAGTCTTTCAAAGAGATTAAGGGTGCCATTGCCATGGCACCAGTCCTAACTACACTATCCCTCTCAAGGTCTACTCCTTTGCATCAAAACACTCATGCGCATGCATCCTCATGTAGAAGAAGAATAGTGAAGATGAAAGACCCATCACCTTTATGAGTTTCCCTTTCAAAGATGCTGAGCTTAGATACCCAAACTTGGATAAGCAGTCATTTTCTCTCGTCAAAGCAGTGAAGAAATTCAAACATTATATTTTAAGGAGTAAAGTCATTGGGATAGTTCCAGATGTGGCAGTTAAATCCCTCCTAATGCAGAATGAACTAGGAGAATGGAGAGGAAAATGGATGGCAATTCTCCAAGAGTTTGACCTAGAAATCCAGCCGATGAAGTTGGTAAGAGGCCAAGGCTTGACAAAGATGATCTCTGAGTTCAAAGAAGGTCTAGTCTACCAAACATATACTGACCAAGGTGTGGTCAAAAATGTGTGGTACCAGGACATAGTGTATTATCTGTTACAGAATTGCTTCCCTGAAGAAATGAATAGTTCCTAGAGAAGAGCTTTAAAGATCAAAAGCAGCTCTTACATGCTAAAGAGTGGACAACTCTACAAATGCAATTACAAGTATTTGTACCTAAGGTGCTTGGATAGAATAGAGGAAAAACAAATACTAGTGGACTTTCATGACAAATACAAAATAGGACATGGATCGATGAAGGCCACAGCTCACCAAATCCTAAGGGCAGGGTATTTTTGGCCTACAATATTTAAAGATACCAATGAGCATGTGAGATCCTACCACACTTTCCAAACTAGCATGACTCAAGAGAGAAATCCAGCAATGCCCTTACAAATAGTCTATGAGGTACACCCGTTTGCCCAATGGGGCTTGGATTTTGATGGAGTGATTAACCCCCCTTCATTTATAGGATATAAGATTATCTTAATAGCTATTGACTATTGCATGTGATGGATGGAGGTGCAAGCATTGAAGAATTGTACCACTAAGGTCATGACCAAATTCATGGAGGAATGCATCATAACTAGGTTTGGGATGCCATTCTATCTGGTATGTGACAATGCCCCCTCTTTCTCTTCAGCCTCACTCACACAATGGGCCTTCAAAAACTAGGTAATCCTCAAATTCTCTTCAAATTACTATCTGCAAGGCAATGGCGTAGCAGAGTCTACAAACAAAAATCTGACAATAGTGATCAAACACCTCCTAGATGACAACCCGAGGGACTGGCAAACGTAGCTCAAATATGCTTTATGAACTGATCACATAAGGATCAAGAATTCCCTGGGGATGTCTCCATACCAACCTATCTACAGTTTGCAACTGGTCTTTCCTATGAACCTGAAGATCCCAATTCTGAGATTTATGGACCAATACATAGGGGAGGAAGATCGGGTACAAGTCAGACTCATGAATCTCCTAAAATTAGAGGAGAAACAAACTTTGGCCCTGGAACATGTATCAAAGCATCAGGTTGTAGTCAAAAGGTGGTTCAACAAGAGAGCTACCATCAAAACCTTCAGGATCTCTGACCTTGTCCTCCTGTGGGATAAGGAAAAAGAAAAGCCAGGTAGCCACACCAAGTTCCAAAGACTGTGGATAGGCCCTTACCAAATATCAGAGATCCTGGGGGAAAACACTTTTAGGATCAGCACATTGGACGAAGATTTGATCCCATTGCCAGTCAATGGGAAATTCCTCAAACATTACTTTGGATCCTAAGTAGGATTGTCTGTCGTCCCTTGTACCAAAGTACCCTTTGTGTTTTTTCCTTTTTCTTTGTTGTCCTCATTGTCAATCCTTCCCTCCACTCATGTTCGTTCTTTCCTTCTATCGGGGCTTGTTTTGTGGTTTCAGGTTAGTATGTTTTGGACCCAGTCTAAGGTGTTCCGCAAGAGGAGCAGAGGTATTTATTAGTCAAATTTCTCCAAGGATACATGCAGTGTAAGAGAACCTTCCCAAAAGACAAAGTAGTGATGATTATCATTGATAGACAAGAAGGAGTTCAAAGTTTGGTCATCCTGATCACAAGACACATTAAGACACAACATCCGAGGGTGTTGGTTTCTAGGGTGTTTGTCAGTTGTAGCCAGCCTGAGTGCATAGGTTCGGGTACCCACCAATCCCATAACCCAAGTCTAAACTAAATTGCAAAGGTAATAATGAAAGAAAGAAGAGCCAAAAGGGAAAGCAAAAGAAACACTCAAAAGAAAAGTGCCCCAAAGAGGTCATGAGTGAAAATTTTGGGAAACACTGCCTAATCATTGCTTGGACTAGAGAAAAGAAGAAGAAGAAAAGAGGTTATGGACCTGAATGCATGGAACACCCTAATGTCCAAGGGTCAATACATCTCCAAGCAAACAGAAGAAACAAAATGATTTGTCAAAAGATGGAGCTCTCACAAAGAAAGTTATAGCCTAGCAAGCAGGACAAACTTGGGTGATGATGACAACCTCTACTGGGGCTATGAACATCTGACTGGCAGTAGAGAAAGGTTATCCTTGGGACTCAAGGAAAACTTTTTCAGGGCTATGAATGCCTGACTGGCAGCAAAGCTCTTTTCGGGAAGCCCTGGTTTATTTGGCAAAGGTTGGGTATAGCTGGCAAGCGCCTTGGTTATCACTACCAAAGGTCAATAAATTAACACACATGAACACACATAGGGAAACTAACGGAAGAACCTCAGATTGGAGGTCATTGAATAATCATCGACTCCACTGCCTCTTGGTTTTGTTCTACTGCAAAGCTACTTTCTAGAAGAGTGTGGATGATAAAGAAATGCCTTGGTCATTCCTCCTTTTTTCGGGGCTATTTGTTATGGGTCCACAACACACACCCCATTTTAGGTCCTTTGACCATGGGGACCCCCCTTCTTTTTGTCTTTTTTTTCCTTTCATCATGTCCACCCCTTGTAGAAATCTAGTCAGCCACCAGATGATTGTTGAAACCAAGTCAGAAGAAGGAAGAACCCTTTTTTGGCCTTTTAGCCCTTTCAGACTTTTGGAGGACTTAGGTCCTCTAAAATGCTGAAATGGCTAAAAGGCCAAAGACCTAACCTTTTGGCCCTTTCAAAATTTTGGAGGACTTAGATCCTCCAAAATGTCAAAATGGCTGAAAGGCCGAAGACCTGACCTTTTGGTGTTTTCAGACTCCGAACACCAAAAGGTCAAAGGCTTGGTTCTCTTTTGGTATTTTTAGCCTTTTGGGGTCTGATAGCCCCAAAGCTGCTGACATCAACTTGTGGGCTATAAATAGAAGAAGCCTCATTTTAAACCACACTTTGCATTTTTTGTTCTCCCACCCATGATTCCTATCTACTTCTCCTCACTGACCGCTTCCAACTCTGAGCCGCCTGGTTGTCCTCCCCCTGCTTGTTCATTCGAGGTAGGTCCTCATCGCTCTCCTTTGCTTCATGTTTTTGTTCTAGGTCTAGGGTTTTTTTAATTTTTAGTGTGCCTAGTGCTTTTCTAGCCTAGGGCACTTTGTTTCTCTATCACATTAGGCCTTTGTGCCTTTGTGCATCGATAGGGACGTCCCTCCCTGTCAGCCCTAGGGTTTTCTTGTGTCGGTTCATCTTAGATTTCAAGTTTTGTGTTTTGTCAGTCGCAACCCTTGCCATAGGTTTTCGGCCTCTGAAAGGTTGAAAATGGATCTTCAAGCCCTCACCAAGTACCATTTTAGAAATTTCAGCCTTTTAGACATCTGAAAGGTCCGAAAGACCGAAAGGTTCAAAAAGCTGAAAGTGAAACCTCTGATCGGGCTTTCTGGGTTCCTCACCATGTTCAAACAATTTGGCATTCCTGAGCAAGCACCTCTCATTTTTTGATGTCTAAAACCCTGAAAGTCCCAACAGACTTTGTCCTTCCAATAGATCTTTTTGCACTTTCATACTTTTTGGCCTTTGAACCAAGTTTCGATGACCAAAACCCCGAAAGTGAAAAAACTTACACTTACCTATTTATTTAGCTCTCTTTTCTTACTTTCATAGTTTAAATTATTTTTTTCTGTTCAATAAACTACTGATATTTGTCTTTTCTTGTAGGAATGACTGAACCAAAGATAGCCTCCCTAATGAAGTACCAATACAAGGGGAACCCCCTAGCTCAAAAGTGGGAAAAAAGCACAGTGAGATAACAGACACCAACATCAGGAATGTAGATTGGAATGAATTCCTGACTCAGTGCTCCCAACCCACAAACAAATCTGAGGATTGCACTTCATTAGTCCTATCTAGGCTAGTAAATGCAGCTGCACACCCAGTGGTCATTTCATCTTCGGAATTGATCGTCACCCTAGCTCATCACTATGATTCAGAAAAAAGGGTGGTAGTAAACTCAGAAGATCAGGTTGTATTGGACATCAGGTTGGATGTCATTAAGGACGTCTTTCACCTCCACAAAGGCATAGACAAGTTCTATGAATTCTACATTGAAAAGGGGACCAAGTGGTTTGGCAACAGGGAGCAAGCTATACACAAAATGATGAATAAAGAATACCTCAAGCAACCACTTCCAAAGAACAAACTGGAAAAGATAGACCTCCAAAGAGGCTACATGAAGGATGACATCTAGGTAACTATAACAATGATAAGCTGGGTGTATGGGTTGCCACAATCCACTCAACTAGAGCACTGGATGATCTTGCTGATAGAGAGGATCAGGGTACAAAAGGCAAGATTCGACTGGGGCACTATTATTAGTGACAACTTGGATGAGCATTTGACAGTAGTGAGGCATAACCCCAAGTTCTACATGAGCACTTATGTGGTGTATCTACTAGCTACATGGGAAAATTATCCAGGCCTCACCAAGAGGGGAAGTCTAAATGACCCAAATGCATGGCCCCACCTTGTATACCTGCAGCTGGTAAAAGGAGCAAACATGCCTGAGGATTCCTCGGATTACAAGATAGTCAACAATGCGTTCATATTCGCGGTCATCCGATCTATTGAAGGTGACTTTGCCAAAAGGATGTCAGAAGAAGCTACTACTAAGGTAAGGGCCATTCAGGCCTATTTTATCTAGTTTAGGACATTCACATACATTAGGATAGCTGGGTCAACCATACAACCAAAAAAGTTGCCCAGGTACCCATCCGACTGGATAATCACCTTGGACATGGCCAGGTAGCTCACGGATGCATACAAGCACATAAAGCATAAGAAGAAGCACTGTTGGGACTTTCCCATCTCTTTGGGACCATATACACTATAGGACATGAAGGTTTGCAAATCCTTGGCCTTTGAATGGGATGAATGTCCCTTATCGCTTTACAAGATAGTACGAGCACACTTTGATCCCATAGTTACTTACAGCCACATCATCGGAAAATTCTACATACATGAGCTGCATCTGGAGGATCACTGGATAAACTGCATAGATGACCATGAGGTCAAAATCTGGGATTATTGCAGAATGAACCTAGCTTTGGAAAAAGAGGTATTGAAGGTTCCTATTTCCTCAAAGGTTTGGGAATGTGATTCCGAAGAGGTCCTAGAAGACATATACACCAAAGATAAGGTATATGACTGGCCAAAAATGAAAGCAGAGGTGGAAAAAGATGAAAATGATGACATAGAAATCTAGGCAAGGCATGTAATAAAGACCACCATAGCTTGGATCAAGAAGCCACACAAAATCAGTCCAATCCCAGTAAAGACATTGATGGAGCCCTCAAGGAAGGTAGAAAAATAGTGAGGAGAGAAATCAACAGCTCCTAAGTACAAGAAAGCTCCCCCTCAAAAGCCTAGAGTCATGTATGGTCATGAACGACCAATTGAATATGGCTCTAATCCAAGGCCCAAGAAAACTAGAATGACAGGCTAGATTGACCCACCAGCAGGGTCATCACAACCCCAATCAGGAGAAGGCCCATCTACCTTCGGCCAATCTTCCCCCACCACTGAGAAGAAAACCTATAAGAGAAAGAAGAGTTCTAAATCTCCATAGTTAGAAACTGTACAAGAAGAACCTGAGGAAGAGGACGCAGGTGAGCCCTTAGTCCAGAAGACCAGGTTGTGAAAGAGGAGAGAAAAGGAGACTACTAAGAAACATAAAGAGGATCCCAAAGAATAGGATAATCCTTTGGATGCATTAGGATCGGATGAGTTTATGCTTTCTTATTTTGAAGGACTTGAAGGCTTTTCGGATCATGGCCAAGATACACACATTGGGGGACCACTACTCATACAAACCTAGGTAGCCCTTACTCCACCACCGGTCCAATTCACCAATCCTTCGGTGAATGTTTCTATTCCACTAATAATCTCTCATTCTTCTCCAGGGCCTAAAACTCAAGATAGTGGGGTAACTCAAAGTTTAGCAACAGATAGTGTAGCTGGAGGGAGTTATGTTTCCACTCCACCACCTCACATATTTACTCCACCAACTTTTTTACCACCTCACATACCTACTCCTACACCAACTTCGCCTCTGTCTACTACCACCATCTCCTTATCTCCCACTCCAATCATACCAACACTTGTTCCTTCAACATCAATCCCTCCAACATGTGCCACCCAAGTTTCTGGAGAAGCCATGAGTGGTAAAGACACACCACCTTTCCATACCATGTTGGCGGCCATACCTGGTCTGAAGTCAAAGGTATCAATTGACACTTCTGATGAAGAAGCCTAGGAAAAAGAAGGGGATAACATGGTAACTAAATGAGGAGAGATAGAAGGAGAGAGAGAAGAAGGGGAAATGGATGTAGATACTAGAGGGGAAAGAATGAAAGGAGGGAACGAATAGGAAAAGGGGAAAGAAAAGGGATCAGATAAAGAAATAATGCCAGAGGCACAATGCTTAACTTCAATCCTCCAGGTTGCACCATATGAACCTGTAACGGCATCTAGCAAACCTACTTGGTTTACCAAGGAGATACAACCCCGGAAGAGAACCTACACCAGTGAATTGGATGGGGAGGATACAAGTATGAAATCTATGAGACAAGATTTCCACTAGGCAAAAACCAATGCACCTGCAAGGATCATGTCGTATGTAACTCAGGACACCGAGGGTCATTGGAAAGCCCAGATAGCTATCTTGCCCCCAAGCACTACTCAGACAATAGTCTCATCATAAGGATATACATTCAGGGAGGTGGATTTGGGCGAACCTACAAGAGAAGGGAGAAAGACACTAGCAACCTTAGGGCTAAAACATGCTATGGGGTTCATGAATAAAGATGAAGAAACCATCAAAACTTTAACAGACCAAAATGAAGCATTAAAAGGGTTCATCCAAAAGATGGTGGGTCCTATTGATCCAAATTGTTCAGAGGCTTCACTACAGGCCATGCTTGATAAAAGGGCTATGCCAGATTTGTTGACAGGTTTGACTCCCTATTTCATCCAGGCAAGCACCGATTGGATAAATGACTTTGAACAATTTGGAGAGAAGGAAATTCCATCGATATTTAGGCCATACCAGACCATATTGGTTGAAATAAATTCACTCATTAACCTGGTTGAAGATGATGGTGGTATGTATTTGGAGGTGGTTAAGTGCCAAGCAGCTCTCCAAAACTTAGAGATAATTCAAAAGCAACATTTCCAAATTTTGGCAAAAGTCTATGAGGGCGAAGAATTAGACAAATTTGAGACCTGGACTGAACAAATGACCAAAATAATTAAGGCCTACTAGAAACACCAAGACCTTATAGATGAAAAGTGGGAGGAGGTAATAAAATGGATTGAAGATATAGATACATTATTCACAGTGGTCAACCTCAACGTCTATCAGGATGAGAGAAAATAGGCTCTACACCCTTCAAAAGAGGTAGTCCAATAGTTCAAGGATGTTCTGGTTGGAGTTAGTAACAAGGAGGCCATGCAGCAACTGTTTCACATGAAAGAAGAAATACAAAGAATGTTACAGCACAAGGAAGAGATCACGTTCTTCGCTTCTAAATTGACTATCTTCAGGAAGAAGAAAGAACAAAGGGTCACTAAGATAAGAAGGAAAGAGATCAATTTTGAAGAAGTCCAGGAGATAGTGCAGAGGCTCCATGAAAATCACCTAGAGGTCTTCATTGGATAGGGCTCCAAGGTTCAATTACCAGGTAGACAGGGCAGGATTTTTCAACACTTGGCCAAAATTCTGCCAAGGAAGAGTTTTTTGGCCTATTGGCCTCTAATTTTTTGGCCACTCAGCCCTGAAAGCAAGAGATATTTTTTGGCCTTTTAGCCTTTGAAAATTTTGACCTTTTGGCCTTCAAAAATTTCAGCCTTTCAGCCTCTTCAAGATTTTTTGGCCTTTTGGCCTACGGCAAGTCCAAAGTTTTGGGACCTCCGAGTTTTAAGGTTTTGAGAAACACTTGGGGAATTTTAAAGGCATTAAAGTTTCGGGGTAGAGGTCGGGGTCTAAAAAACTAGGGGTTTTCAGTGAGGTCACTTTTTTAGACACCAGTTAGAATCTAGATCAGATTAATAGACAACTTGAGTTCATTTTGGGAAGACTCAAGGTTTCCTATCAGTTCCCACCACCAGAGATAGTTCCAGATGAAGAATCCAAGAAGGACCATTGGAATCAAGAAGAAGACTCCTAGTTCACAGTAGGAACTCACCTTCTTTCTCTCTCTTCTTTGGAAGATTTTACCCTCTTTACATGGGAAAATGGATTGTAAATGGATTTAAGAGTCCATGCAAATTATATAGTATCAATTAGTAGTAGTTTCCCTTCAGTAAAGTTCTAGTTTTAACCTTTGTTCTCTAGTTTAAACTCTCTGATGCCCTAACTCTGAAAATCAGAGTTGTAGATCAAAACTCTATATATTATAATCAAAAAGCAATGTAAAGGGCCAACTTCTTAATACAAAAAAGATCTACATTGGGTTCTTCATTCATGGTGTGTGCTATCTATGCGAATTTATTGAATGTATGCTTGCATAATTCTTTATTTTCAGAGAGCTCTTTGTATTGTTGTGTTTTGAATTCATGCTACCTTTAGTTGGAGTTTGTTGTTGTTTATCTACCTTGCTGTGATGAATGTGTGGAGGAGGCTATCTTTGGGCTTAATGATAAATTCATCTCGTGGGTGCGCACATCTTGGTGGCTTCACAATTTGATAGATTTTGAATATCTCGTACGAGTAAAACATACATTTTCTCCAAACGCTTGCATCTGTGAAGTAGTGAATTGTGACTGGGTCTGATTCATGCTTCGTGGGTTGTTCTGAATTTTTCCAACATTCAATTCGTAAGGAAGAGTTTATAGCAGTTTATGTCCTTAGGATTTCACCCTTTTTTTACAATTCACTACATTTCTTGTTACCCTCATCTCTTTAAATTCTATTTTAAATTCGGAAAACCACTATCTCAAAAAATATAAACTTGCATGTTATTTACCATACCCATAATTGTTAAAATGGAAAATACCAAAAAAAAAAAGAGAGAACTAACAATATTTTACAGTTTGCTATCTTGAACATACCAACAAAGGCCTCCTCATGAACAATCACATTTACCTTCAAATGAGTAACCAAGTAGGTTGTGACCCAACCCTGGAGAACCTTGGGAATAACTCGGTTATTCTTTCAAGAGAGGAAATCAAATCTTAAGATCCTAGCAAGTTGGCTTGTGTTAAAACAATGCTCAACAGGCTTGTTACGATATTACAACTCATTATCAACAAATGGTTGACCGATTCGGCAATCTAGAACCTCAAAACAACCTGTTATGACATTGTAGCTCATTATCAGTGAACAGTTGGCCGATTCGGTAATCTAGAATCTCATAATGGCTTGTTATAAGATTGTAGCTCATTATTAGTGAATGGTTGACTGATTCGATGATCTAGAACCTCAGAATGGCTTGTTATGAGATTACAGCTGATTAACAACAAATGGTTGACTGATTCGGCGATCTAGAACCTTAGAATGGCTTGTTATGAGATTACAGCTCATTATCAGTGAACGGTTGACCAATTCGGTGATTGAGAACCTCAGAATGGCTTGTTATGAGATTAAAGCTCATTATCAGCAAACAGTTGACCGATTTGGCAATCTAGAACCTCAGAATGACTTGTTATGAGATTGTAGCTCATTATTAGCAAAAAATTGACTGATTCGGAGATCTAGAATCTCAGAATCACTTGTTATGAGATTACAGCTCATTATCAGTAAACGGTTGACTGATTTGGTGATCTAGAACCTCAAAATGGCTTGTTATGAGATTACAGCTCATTATCAGCAAACGGTTGACCAATTTGGTGATCTAGAACCTAAAAACTACTTGTTATGAGATTGTAGCTCATTATCAGTGAACGGTTGACCAATTCAATGATCTAGAATCTCATAATGACTTGTTATGAGATTACAGCTCATTATCAGAAATTGATTAAACGATCTAATGATCTAGAACCTCAGAATGGCTTGTTATGAGATTACAGCTCATTATCAGCAAACGGTTGACCGATTTAGTGAACTAGAACCTTAGAATGACTTGTTATGAGATTATAGCTCATTATCAGTGAATGGTTGACCGATTCAGCGATCTAGAACCTCAGAATAGCTTGTAATGAGATTACATCTCATTATCAGCAAACGGTTGACCGATTTGGCAATCTAGAACCTTAGAATGGCTTGTTATGAGATTACAGCTCATTATCAATGAATGGTTGACCGATTCGGCGATCTAGAACCTTAGAATGGCTTGTTATGAAATTACAACTCATTATCAACGAACGATTGACCGATTCGCTGATCTAGAACCTCATAACAACTTGTTATGAGATTGTAGCTCATTATCAACAAACGGTTGACCAATTCAGCAATCTAGAACCTCAGAATGACTTGTTATGAGATTATAGCTCATTATCAGTGAATTGTTGACCGATTCAGTGATCTAGAATGTTAGAATGGCTTATTATGAGATTACAACTCATTATCAAGAAATGATTGACTGATTCGGTGATCTAGAACCTTAGAATGACTTGTTATGAGATTGTAGGTCATTATCAATGAACAATTGACCTATTCGATGATCTAGAACCTTAGAATAGCTTATTATGATATTACAGCTCATTATGAGATTGTAGCTCATTATAAGCGAATGGTTGACTAATTTGATGATCTAGAACTTCATAATGGCTTGTTATGAGATTACAGCTCATTATCAGCAAACGGTTGACCAATTCAGTGATCTAGAACCTCAAAATAAGTTGTTATGAGATTGTAGATCATTATCAGCAAATGGTTGACCGATTCGGCAATCTAGAACCTTAGAATGGCTTGTTATGAGATTTTAGCTCATTATCAGTGAACGATTGATCGATTCTATGATCTAGAACCTCAGAATGGCTTGTTATGAGATTATAGCTCATTATCAGTGAATGATTGACTGATTTGGCAATCTAGAGCCTTAGAATGGCTTGTTATGAGATTACAGCTCATTACTAGCAAACGATTGACATATTTGATGATCTAGAACCTCAGAATGACTTGTTATGAGATTGTAGCTCATTATCAATGAACGGTTGACTGATTCATTAATATAGAATCTTAGAATGGCTTGTTATGAGATTATAGCTCATTATCAGTGAACGGTTGACTGATTTGGTGATTTAGAACCTCAAAATGGCTTGTTATGAGAATACACCTCATTATCAGCAAACACTTGATCAATTTGGCAATTTAGAACCTCAGAATGACTTGTTATTAGATTGTAGCTCATTATCAGCGAATAGTTGATTGATTCAGCAATCTAGAATCTCAGATCAGCTTGTTATGTGATTGTAGCTCATTATCAGTGAACAATTGACTGATTCGGCGATCTAAAACCTCAGAATAACTTGTTATAAGATTACAGCTCATTATCTACAAACGGTTTACCAATTCGGCAATCTAGAACCTTAGAACAACTTGTTATGAGATTGTAGCTCATTATCAGTGAATGGTTAACCGATTCAACGATCTAGAATCTCAAAATAACTTGTTATGAGATTACAACTCATTATTAGTGAATGGTTGACTGATTCGGTGATCTAGAACCTCAGAATGGTTTGTTATCAGATAATAGCTCATTATTAGCAAATAGTTGACTGATTCAGTAATCTAGAACCTCAAAATGGCTTGTTATTAGATTGTAGCTCATTATCAGTGAACGGTTCACCGATTCAGCGATGTAAAATCTTAGAACGGCTTGTTATGAGATTATAACTCATTATCAGTGAACGGTTGACCGATTCAGTGATCTAGATCCTCATAATGGCTTGTTATGGGATTACAGCTCATTATCAGCAAACGGTTGACCGATTCAGTGATCTAGAACCTCAAAATGACTTGTTATGAGATTGTAGCTCATTATTAGCAAACAGTTCACCGATTCAGAGATCTAGAATCTTATAATGGCTTGTTATGAGATTGTAGCTCATTATTAGTAAACGGTTGATCAATTTGGCGATCTAGAACCTCAGAATGGCTTGTTATGAGATAATAGCTCATTATCAACAAACGGTTGATGGATTTGGTGACCTAGAACCTCTGAATGGCTTGTTATGAGATTGTAGCTCATTATTAGCGAATGGTTGACCAATTCAGTGATCTAGAACCTCAGAATGGCTTGTTATTTGATTACAGCACATTATAAGCAAATGGTTGACCAATTTGGTGATCTAGAACCTCAAAATGGCTTGTTATGAGATTACATCTCATTATCAGTGAACGGTTGACTGATTCAGCAATCTAGAAACTCAAAATGGCTTGTTATGAAATTACAACTCATTATCAGCAAATGGTTGACTGATTCGGTGATCTAGAACCTCAGAATGACTTATTATGAGATTATAGCTCATTATCAGTGAACGGTTGACTGATTTGGTGATCTAGAATCTTAGAATGAATTGTTATGAGATTATAGCTCATTATAAGTGAACAGTTGACCGATTCAGTGATCTAGAACCTCAGAACAACTTGTTTTGAGATTATAGTTCATTATCAGCAAACAGTTGACCGATTCGGTGATCTAGAACCTCAGAACATCTTGTTATGAGATTGTAGCTCATTTCTAGCTAATGGTTTACCGATTCGGTGATCTAGAATCTCAGAATGGTTTTTTATAAGATTGCAGCTCATTATCAGTGAATGGTTGACCGATTTAGTGATCTAGAACCTTAGAATGGCTTGTAATGAGATTATAGCTCATTATCAATAAATGGTTGACGGATTCGGCAATGTAGAACCTCAAAATGGCTTGTTATGAGATTGTAGCTCATTATTAGCAAACGGTTGACCAATTGGGCAATCTAGAACCTCAAAATGGCTTGTTATGAGATTACAACTCATTATCAGCAAACGGTTGAACGATTCAGTGATCTAGAATATCACAATGGCTTATTATGACATTACAACTCTTTATCACCAAATGGTTGACCGATTTGGTGATCTAGAACCTCAGAGCAGATTGTTATGAGATTATAGCTCATTATCAACAAATGGTTAATTGATTCGGCGATCTAGAACCTCAGAATAACTTATTATGAGATTGTAGCTCATTATCAACAAACGGTTCACTGATTCAGTGATCTAAAATATTTGAATGACTTGTTATGAGATTACAATTGATTATAAGTGAACAGTTGACTGATTCGGCAATCTAGAACCTCAGAATGGCTTGTTATGAGATTACAGCTCATTATCAGCAAATGGATGATGGATTCGGCAATCTAGAACCTCAGAATAACTTGTTATTAGATTGTACCTCATTATCAACAAACGGTTGACTATTTTGGCAATCTAGAATCTCAGAATGGCTTGTTATGAGATTGTAGCTCATTATTAGCCAATGGTTGACCGATTCTGTGATCTAGAACCTCAGAATAGCTTGTTATGAGATTACAGCTCATTATCAGCAAATGGTTGACTAATTTGGTGAGCTAGAACCTCAGAATAGCTTGTTATGAGATTGTAGCTCATTATCAATGAACGGTTAATCAATTCGGTGATCTAGAACCTCAAAATGGCTTGTTATGAGATTACAGCTCCTTATCAACAAATGGTTGACTGATTTAGCAATCTAGAACATCACAATGGCTTGTTATGAGATTACAGCTCATTATCAGGGAACAGTTGACTGATTCGGCAATCTAGAACCTCAAAATGGCTTGTTATAAGATTACAACTCATTATCAGCAATCTAGAACCTCAGAATGACTTGTTATGAGATTTTAGCTCATTATCAGTGAATGTTTGACAAATTTGGTGATCTAGAATCTCAGAGTGGCTTGTTATGAAATTACAGCTTATTATCAGTGAATGCTTGACTGATTCGGTGATCTAGAGCCTCAGAATGGCTTGTTATGAGATTACAGCTCATTATCAGCAAACGGTTGACCTATTCGGTGATCTAGAACCTCAGAATGACTTGTTAAGAGATTGTAGCTCATTATCAATGAATGGTTGACCAATTTGGTGATCTAGAATCTTAGAATGGCTTATTATGAGATTGTAGCTCATTATCAGTGAATGGTTGACCGATTCGGCAATCTAGAACCTCAGAATGGCTTGTTATGAGATAACAACTCATTATCAGCAAACTATTGACTAATTCAACAATCTAGAACATCAGAATGGCTTGTTATGAGATTATAGCTATTTATCAATAAATGGTTGACTAATTCAGCGATCTAGAATCTCAGAATGACTTGTTATGAGATTACAGTTGATTATCAATGAACGGTTGACAATTTTAGCAATCTAGAACCTCAGAATGGCTTGTTATGAGATTATAGTTCATTATCAGCAAATGGTTGACTGATTTGACAATCTAGAACCTCAGAACAACTTGTTATTAGATTGTAGCTCATTATCAGCAAACATTTGATCGATTTAGTGATCTAGAATCTTAGAATGGCTTGTTATGGGTTTGTAGCTCATTATGAGTGAATGGTTGACCGATTTGGTGATCTAGAAGCTCAGTATAGCTTGTTATGCAATAATAGCTCATTATCAGAAAATGATTGACCGATTCGGTGATCTAGAACCTCAGGATAGATTATTATGATATTGTAGCTCTTTATCAGTGAATGGTTAGCCGATTCAACGATCTAGAACCTCAAAATGGCTTGTTATGAGATTACAACTGATTATCAGTAAACAGTTGACCGATTTGGTGATCTAGAACCTCAGAATGGCTTGTTATGAGACTACAGCTCATTATCAGTGAATGGTTGACTGATTCAGCTATCTAGAACCTCAGAACGGCTTGTAATATGATTACAGCTCATTATCAACAAATGGTTGACCGATTCAATGATCTAGAACCTCAGAATAACTTGTTATGAGATTGTAGCTCATTATCAGCGAATGGTTGACTGATTCGGTGATGTAGAATCTCAGAATGACTTGTTATGAGATTATAACTCATTATCAGTGAATAGTTGACCGATTCGACGATCTAGAACCTTAGAATGGCCTTTTATGAGATTACAACTCATTATCAACAAACGGTTGACCAATTTAGTGATCTAGAACCTCAGAATGACTTGTTATGAGATTTTAGCTTATTATTAGCAAATGGTTGACCAATTTGGTGATCTAGAACCTCATAATATCTTGTTATGAGACTGCAGCTCATTATCACCGAATGGTTGATTGATTCAGTGATCTAGAACCTCAGAATGGCTTGTAATAAGATTACAACTCATTATCAATAAATGGTTGATCGATTTAGTGATCTAGAACCTCAGAATAACTTGTTATGAGATTGTAGCTCATTATATGTGAACGGTTGACCGATTCAGTTATCTAGAATCTCAGAATGACTTGTTATGAGATTAAAGCTCATTATCAGTGAGCAGTTGACCGATTCGGTGATCTAGAACCATAGAATAGATTATATGAGATTACAGCTCATTATCAGTAAATGGTTGACTAATTCAGCTATCTAGAACCTTAGAATGACTTGTTATGAGATTATAACTCATTATCAGTGAACAGTTGACCGATTCGATGATATAGAACCTTAGAATGGCCTTTTATGAGATTACAGCTCATTATCAACAAACGGTTGACCGATTCAGTGATCTAGAACCTCAGAATGACTTGTTATGAGATTGTAGCTCATTATTAACAAATGGTTGACCGATTTGGTGATCTAGAACCTCATAATAGCTTGTTATGAGACTGCAGCTCATTATCACCAAATGGTTGACTGATTTGGCAATCTAGAACCTCAGAATGACTTGTAATGAGATTACAGCTTATTATCAATAAATGGTTGATCAATTCAGCAATCTAGAACCTTAGAATAACTTGTTATGAGATTGTAGCTCATTATATATGAACGGTTGACCAATTCAGTATCTAGAATCTCAGAATGACTTGTTATGAGATTATAGCTCATTATCAGTGAGTAGTTGACCGATTCAGTGATCTAGAACCTTAGAATAGATTGTATGAGATTACAACTCATTATCAGTAAATAGTTGACTGATTCAGCAATCTAGAACCTCAGAATGACTTGTTATGAGATTGTAGCTCATTATTAGCAAACAATTGACTGATTCAGCGATCTAGAACCTTAGAACGGCTTGTTATGAGATTACAGCTCATTATCAACAAATGGTTGACCAATTCGGTGATCTAGAACTTTAGAATAGATTATTATGAGATTACAACCCATTATCAGCGAACGATTGACCGATTTGGCAACCTAGAACCTTAAAATGACTTGTTATGAGATTACAGCTCATTATCAGCAAATGGTTGACCAATTTAGTGATCTAGAAACTCTAAATGACTTGTTATGAGATTGTAGCTCATTATCATCTAACGGTTGACCGATTCGGTGATCTAAAATCTTAGAATGACTTTTTATGAGATTACAACTCATTATGAGTGAACGGTTGACCAATTTAGCAATCTTGAACCTCAGAATGGCTTGTTATGAGATTACAGCTCATTATTAGCAAATGGTTGACTGATTCGGTGATCTAGAACCTCAGAACACCTTATTATGAGATTGTAGCTCATTATCAGTGAAGGGTTGACCAATTTGGTGATCTAGAAACTCAAAATGACTTGTTATGAGATTGTAGTGCATTATCAATGAACAGTTGACTGATTCGATGATCTAGAACCTCAGAACAACTTGTTATAAGATTATAGCTCATTATCAGCAAATAGTTGACTGATTCGGTGATCTAGAACCTTAGAATGACTTGTTATGAGATTGTAGCTCATTATCAGTGAACGATTGACCAATTTGGTGATCTAGAATCTCAGAATGACTTGTTATAAGATTACAGCTTGTTATCAGTGAACGGTTGACCAATTCAATGATCTAAAACCTTAGAATGGTTTGTTATGAGATTATAGCTCATTATCAGCAAACAGTTGACCGATTCAGCGATCTAGAACCTTGAAATGACTTGTTATGACATTATAGCTCATTATCAATGAATGGTTGACTGATTCGGCGATCTAGAATCTCTGAATGGCTTGTAATAAGATTGTAGCTCATTATAAGTGAACGGTTGACTGATTTCATGATCTAGAACCTCAGAATGGCTTGTTATGAGATTACAGCTCATTATCAGCAAACAGTTGACCGATTCGACAATATAGAACCTTAGAATGGCTTGTTATGAGATTGTAGCTCATTATCAGTGAACAGTTGACCGATTCAATGATCTAGAACCTCAGAATGGCTTGTTATGAGATTATAGCTCATTATAAATAAATGGTTGACCGATTTGGTGATCTAAAACCTTAGAATTGCTTGTTATGACATTACAGCTCATTATCAGGAAATGGTTGACCAATTCAGCAATCTAGAACCTTAGAATGACTTGTTATGAGATTGTAGCTCATTATCAATGAACAGTTGACCGATTCAGCGATCTAGAACTTGAGAATAGCTTGTTATCATATTACAGCTCATTATTAGTGAATGGTTGACCGATTCGGTGATCTAGAATCTTAGAATGGCTTGTTATGAGATTGTAGGTCATTATCAGTGAACAGTTGATCGATTTGGTGATCCAAAACCTCAAAACGGCTTGTTATGAGATTACAGCTCATTATCAGCAAATGGTTGACCGATTCAGTGATCTAGAACCTTAGAATGACTTGTTATGAGATTGTAGCTCATTATCAATGAACTGTTGACCGATTCAGCAATCTAGAACCTCAGAACAGCTTGTTATGAGATTGTAGCTCATTATCTGTGAATGGTTGACTGATTCAACAATCTAGAACCTTAGAATAAATTGTTATGAGATTATAGCTCATTATCAGCAAACAATTGACTGATTCAGTGATCTAGAACCTCAGAATGGCTTGTTATGACATTACAACTCATTATTAGTGAACGGTTGACCAATTTGGTGATCTAGAACCTCAAAACAACTTGTTATGAGATTGTAACTCATTATCAGTGAACGATTGACCGATTCGGTGATCTAGAATTTTAGAATGGCTTGTTATGAGATTACAGCTCATTATCAATAAATGGTTGATCGATTGGGTGATCTAGAACTTCAGAATGGCTTGTTATGAGATTGTAGCTCATTATTAGTGAATGGTTGACCGATTCGGTGATCTAGAACCTCAGAATGACTTGTTATGATATTATAGCTCATTATCAACAAACGATTGACCGATTTGGTGATCTAGAACCTCAGGATGGCTTGTTATGAGATTACAACTCATTATTAGCAAATGGTTTACTGATTTAGCAATCTAGAACCTTAGAATGACTTGTTATGAGATTACAGCTCATTATCAGTGAACGGTTGACCAATTTGGTGATCTAGAACCTCAGAATGGCTTGTTATGAAATTACAGCTCGTTATCAATAAATGGTTGACTAATTTGGTGATCTAGAACCTCAGAAGGGCTTGTTATGAGATTGTAGCTCATTATCAGTGAACGGTTGACCGATTTGGTGATCTAGAATCTCAGAATGACTTGTTATGAGATTACATCTCATTATTAGCAAATGGTTGACCAATACGGTGATCTAGAACATTAGAATAACCTATTATGAGATTATAGCTCATTATCAGTGAACGGTTGACCGATTTAGTGATCTAGAATCTCAGAATGGCTTGTTATGATATTATAGCTCATTATCAGCGAACGGTTGACCAATTTGGTGATCTAGAAACTCAGAATGGCTTGTTATGAAATTACAGCTCGTTATCAATAAATGGTTGACTGATTTGGTGATCTAGAAGCTCAGAAGGGCTTGCTATGAGATTGTAGCTCATTATCAGTGAACGGTTAACCGATTCAGCAATCTAGAACCTCAAAATGGCTTGTTATGAAATTAGAACTCATTATCAGCAAATGGTTGACCGATTCGGTGATCTAGAACCTTAGAATGGCTTATTATGATATTATAGCTCATTATCAGTGAATGGTTGACTGATTTGGTGATCTAGAACCTTAGAATGGCTTGTTATGAGATTAAAGCTCATTATCAGCAAACGATTGACCAATTTAGTGATCTAGAACCTCAGAATGACTTATTATGAGATTGTAGCTCATTATCAATGAATGGTTGACTGATTCGGTGACCTAGAATCTCAGAATGACTTATAATGAGATTATAGCTCATTATCAATGAATGGTTGACCGATTCGGTGATTTAGATCCTTAGAACGACTTATTATGAGATTACAACTCATTATCAGTAAACGGTTGATCGATTCAACAATCTAGAACCTCAGAATGACTTGTTATGAGATTGTAACTCATTATTAGTGAACAAATGATCAATTCGGTGATCTAGAATCTCAGAATGACTTGTTATGAGATTGTAGCTCATTATCAGCAAATGGTTGACCGATTTAGCGATCTAGAACCTCACAATAGCTTGTTATGAGATTACAGCTCATTATCAGCAAGCAGTTAACCGATTCAGTGATTTAGAACCTCAGAATAGCTTGTTATAAGATTGTAGCTCATTATTAGTGAATGGTTGACTGATTCAGCAATCTAGAACCTCAAAATAGATTATTTTGAGATTACTACTCATTATCAGCAAATAGTTGACCGATTCAGTGATCTAGAACCTCAAAATGGCTTGTTATTAGATTACAATTCAATATCAGTGAACGATTGACCGATTTGGCATTCTAGAACCTCAGAGTGGCTTGTTATGAGATTACAGCTCATTATCAAGAAATGGTTGACCGATGTGGTGATCTAGAACCTCAGAATGACTTGGTATGAGATTGTAGCTCATTATCAATAAACGGTTAACCGATTCAGTGATCTAGAATCTCAGAATGACTTGTTATGAGATTACAACTCATTATGAGTGAACGGTTCACCGATTCAATGATCTAGAACTTCAGAATGGCTTGTTATGAGATTACAACTAATTATCAGCAAATAGTTGACCGATTGAGTGATCTAAAACCTCAGAATGACTTGTTATGATATTGTAGCTCATTATCAGCAAACGGTTGACCAATTCGGTGATCTAGAATCTCAGAATAGCTTGTTATGAGGTTGTAGCTCATTATTAGCGAATGATTGATCGATTCAGCGATCTAGAAACTCAGAATGGCTTGTTATGAGATTATAGCTCATTATCAGCAAACAGTTGACTGATTCAGTGATCTAGAACCTCAAAATGGCTTGTTATTAGATTATAGCTTATTATTAGTGAATAGTTGACTGATTTGGTGATCTAGAACCTCAGAACGGCTTGTTATGAGATTACAGCTCATTATCAGCAAACGGTTGACTGATTTGGTGATTTAGAGCCTTAGAATGGCTTGTTATGAGATTACAGCTCATTATCAGTGAACGGTTGACTGATTTGGCGATCTAGAACCTTAGTGTACGCCTCTCTCTCTGGTTTCCCACAGCTTTCCAAGGGCAGGGGTTAGTAGCCAAGGTTCACAATTGTAGGCAAATCCAATACGCAATGACTACTAAACGAATAACAGAAACATGAGCAATAAAATGTA
>MU227123.1:471512-519049 GCA_018584345.1 Thuja plicata | reverse complement strand
AGGTACCTAAAACATAAAGCAAAAGATGTCCCAGAGAGAGGAACAAGAAGAGAGCAAGAAGCTCCTCCGAAGCATGTCTGAAAACTCTGTCAGAAGATACTGCTGGAACCCCCACTGAAGTGCATGACCAGATGGAGAAGAAAAGTGTCTAAAGAGCTGATCAATCAAACCAGGAAGCAATAGAACCAACAGGTGAACCCCCCCATAATGCTGAACTGGGAGAGGTGACAGGAACACTGAAATGCAGTACCCGAAATAGCTGCAGAAGAAGAATCAGGAACACCAACAGTGCAACAGAAGTACACACATAGGATAAAGGGCGGTGTATAGACACAGACTACATGGGCTAATGTCATGGAAGGTACGCTCACTTGACAAGAGTGGATGCGCCTATAGCGGCAAATGCATCATAATCCCCCCATGACACTTTATAACATAGTGCGGGTACAAAAACTGAACCAGGTGTGCAAGATCCAAGAAAAACAGAAGAAGGCACTTTATCTCAGTGCGTTTATAGAATAAAATGCATCAGAATGAGCATGCAAGCTCAGAAGTCATAAGAGTGAACTATGAACTTAGAGGAAGAGATCCCCGGACCTGTAGAACCAAGCACACCACCAGAGGGCATAAACTGCAAAACTAAGAGGAGTGAAAATTTGGAGTAGAATCTAGAAGAAATACCTCTACCACTAAATATTACATAGAATCAGCTTTCCGATGATATCTCGTTTTCTGAAAAAGGAGTCCGGATGAGCCAGATATGACTCCCGGAAGGCAAAACAAGACATCAGACTTCAACAAAAAAAAACTCTATTGAAAAGATGGAACCAAAAACCCTAACCTCCACCATCGGAAAGAGCTCAGAAAGAGCTTTCCGACGATATATGGAAATCAGAAAAATACCCCCGTATGCTCCCTGTAGAGAGAAAACAGACAGGTACCCCCAAAATGCCCTAAAAGGCTTACAAAAGAGCCCTAGGGGCTAAACAAATTGAGCCCCCGGGCGCATGGAGAGCGCCGGGGGCTTAACCGGGGCCCCTGGGCACCCATAGGACCAGTCGCTAAAAATATTAGCCCGCGGGTTTTAAAAAATCCCACCACCGGGGAGGTGGGCGGAGCGGGGTGGCCGGCTGAGCGTGGGCACGGGGGCGCTGCACAGTGAACAGAGGCCGAGCGGAGCTCCTGGAGGCGTGGGAGGTAAAGGGCCGCGGCGGTGGGAGGTGCAGAGGAGCGGTGGGGGGCCGCGGGCACCGGTGACCAAATAGTGGCGGCGGCAAACAAAGGCGGCGGAGTCGCTACAGACTGGAGGCGGAGGGGGGCGCGCGGGGGTGGCGCCGGGGCGGCGCGCCCAAAACTTATTAAAAAAAAAGTTTTTTTTTGAATTTTTACGACTTTTGCATCAGTATTCGTGCCCATATGGCCTTGAGAGGCCAAGAAAATTTGCCTGATGCCCCGGTGTCCAAAATGGACAAACCTTATATGGTTTCTGGGGTTTTTGGGCTTTTTGGACGCAATGGTGGTGTCCGTTTGGGCCCAAAATGCCTCCAAAAATAGAGACCCCCTAGAACCACTAAAAGGAGCCAGAAAAAGCTGAGAAACCTCCAAACCCTTGAACGCTTCACAAAAACTCGAACATCCGGCAGCAAGATGGCTCTGATACCATGTTAGAATTGATGAACATCAATCTACCCAAGATCACCTGCATGCAAGACAGTTACAAAGAAGAAGAAGCAGACAGAAGAGAGAATGATTCAGAAAGCTATGGCGGCCGATAGGCCAGAGACTGCAAATGCATGTTGACAGAAATTATGTTCTATATTCAACAATGAAATGATTTACAAACTGATCTCCTCATCGAAATACAAAGAGGTGATTCCTTATAAAGGAATACTAAAACCCTAAAAGGGAAACTACAAAAAATAGAAATTGCCTAAGGTTAGCTGAAGCAAACTAGAGTGAATAGGGAAGTTACTAATTAGATCATAATGATTTAAATTAGTAACCCCGATAGACTATTACTCTAACATTGGTTATCTAGAACCTCAGAGCAGCTTGTTATGAGATTACAGCTCATTATCAGCAAACGATTGAATAATGCAGTGATCTAGAACCTCAAAATAGCTTATTATGATATTATAGCTCATTATCAACAAATGGTTGACCGATTCAGTGATCTAGAACCTCAGAATGACTTATTATGAGATTCTAGCTCATTATCAGCAAATGGTTGACCGATTCGGTGATCTAAAACCTTAGAATGGCTTGTTATGAGATTGTAGCTCATTATTAGTGAACGGTTGACTGATAAGGTGATCTAGAACCTCATAATAGCTTGTTATGAGATTATAGCTCATTATCAGCAAACAATTGACCGATTCGGTGATCTAAAACCTCAGAATGACTTGCTATGAGATTATAGCTCATTATCAGTGAATAGTTGACCAATTCAGTGATCTAGAACCTCAGAACGGCTTGTTATGAGATTATAGCTTATTATCAGCCAATAATTGACCAATTCAGTGATCTAGAACTTGAGAACAACTTCTTATGAGATTATAGCTCATTATCAGCAAATAGTTGACCGATTCGATGATTTAGAACCTCAGAATGACTTGTTATGAAATTGTATCTCATTATCAGTGAACGGTTGACTGATTCAGCGATCTAGAATCTCAGAATGACTTGTTATGAGATTACAACTTATTATCAGTGAATGGTTGACCGATTCAACGATCTAGAATCTCAAAATATCTTGTTATGAGATTATAGCTCATTATCAGCAAATGATTGACCGATTCGGTGATCTAGAACCTCAAAATAGCTTGTTATGAGATTGTAACTGATTATCAGTGAATGGTTGACCGATTTGGAAATCTAAAACCATAGAATGACTTGTTATGAGATTATAGCTCATTACCATCAAATGGTTGACCGATTCGGTGATCTAGAACCTCAGAATGGCTTGTTATGAGATTATAGCTCATTATCAGCAAATGGTTGACCGATTCAGCAATCAAGAACCTCAAAATGACTTGTTATGAGATTGTAGCTTATTATCAGTGAACAGTTGACCGATTCGGTGATTTACAATCTTAGAATGACTTGTTATAAGATTACAACTCATTATCAGTGAACGGTTGACCGATTTGGTGATCTAGAACCTTAGAATGGCTTGTTATGAGATTATAGCTCATTATCAGCAAATGATTGACCGATTCAGTGATCTAGAACCTCAGAATGACTTGTTATGAAATTATAGCTCATTATCAACGAACAGTTGACTGATTCGGCGATCTAGAATCTCATAATGACTTGTTATGAGATTGTAACTCATTATCAGCAAACGGTTGACCATTTTGGTGATGTAGAACCTCAAAATGGCTTGTTATGAGATTATAGCTCATTATCAATAAATGGTTGATCGATTAGGAAATCTAGAACTTGATAACAGCTTGTTATAAGATTACAGCTCATTATCAGTGAATGGTTGACCAATTCGGCAATCTAGAACCTCAAAATGGCTTGTTATAAGATTATAACACATTATCAGCAAATGGTTGACCGATTCAGCAATCTAGAACCTCAGAATGACTTGTTATGAGATTGTAGCTCATTATCAGTGAATGGTTGACCGATTCGATGATTTAGAATCTTAGAATGACTTGTTATGAGATTATAGCTCATTATCACTGAACAGTTGACTGATTCGGTGATCTAGAACCTCAGAATGGCTTATTATGAGATTATAGCTTATTATCAGAAAATAGTTGATCGATTTGGCACTTTAGAACTTTAGAATGGCTTGTTATGAGATTGTATCTCATTGTCTATGAATGGTTGACTGATTTGGTGATCTAGAATCTCAGAAAAGCTTGTTATGAGATTGTAGCTCATTATCAGTGAATGGTTGACTGATTCGGTGATCTAAAACTTTAGAATAGATTGTTATGAGATTATAGCTCATTATCAACAAATGGTTGACCGATTTGCCAATCTAGAATCTTAGAATGACTTGTTATAAGATTGTAGCTCATTATCAGTGAACGGTTGACTGATTCGGTGATATAGAATATCAGAATGGCATTTTATGAGATGGTAGGTCATTATCAGTGAACGGTTGACCGATTCGGCGATCTAGAACCTCAGAATGGCTTGTTATGATAATAAAGTTCATTATCAACAAATAGTTGACCGATTTAGTGATCTGGAACCTCAAAATGGCTTGTTATGAGATTGTAGCTCATTATCAGTGAATGGTTGACCAATTCGGTGAACTAGAATATCAGAATGGCTTGTTATGAGATTACAGCTCATTATCAGCAAACAGTTGACCAATTCAGTGATCTAGTACCTCAAAATGGGTTGTTATGAGATTACAACTCATTATCAGTGAACAGTTGACCGATTTGGTGATCTAGAACATCAAAGTGGCTTGTTATGAGAATAGCTTTTTATGAGATTGTTATCTCATTATCAGTGAATGGTTGACTGATTCGACAATCTAGTACCTCAGAATGGCTAGTTATGAGATAATAGCTCATTATCAACAAATAGTTGACCGATTCAGTGATCTAGAACCTCAGAATGGCTTGTTATGAGATTACAGCTCATTATCAGCAAACAGTTGACCAATTCGGTGACCTAGAACCTTAGAACGGATTGTTATAAGATCATAGCTCATTATTTGCAAATGGTTGACCTATTCGGCAATCTAGAACCTTAGAATGACTTGTTATGAGATTGTATCTCATTATCAGCAAATGGTTGACCGATTCGGTGATGTAGAATCTTAGAATGACTTGTTATGAGATTACAGCTCATTATTAGTGAACGGTTCACCAATTCAATAATCTAGAACCCCAGAATGGATTTTTATGAGATTACAGCTCATTATCAGCAAACGGTTGACCAATTTGATGATCTAGAACCTCAAAATGAATTGTTATGAGATTTTAGCTCATTATCAGTGAGCAGTTGACCGATTTGGCAATCTAGAATCTCAGAACAGATTTTTATGAGATTGTAGCTCATTATCAGTGAATAGTTGACCAATTTAGCAATCTAGAACCTCAGAATGGCTTGTCATGAGATTATAGCTCATTATCAGCAAATAATTGACCGATTCAGTGGTCTAGAACCTCAAATGACTTGTTAGGAGATTGTAGCTCATTATTAGTGAATGGTTGACCGATTCGGTAATCTAGAACCTTGAAATGGCTTGTTATGAGATTATAGCTCATTATCAGCAAACGGTTGACCAATTCGGTGATTTAGAACCTCAGAATGGCTTGTTATGAGATTATAGGACATTATTAGTGAATGGTTGACCAATTCGGTGATCTAAAACCTTAGAATGACTTGTTATGAGATTGTAGCTCATTATCAGCGAACGGTTGACCGATTCGGCAATCTAGAATCTTAGAATGACTTGTTATGAGATTGTACATCATTATCAGTGAATGGTTGACCAATTCGGTGACCTACAACCTTAGAATAGCTTGTTATGAGATTACAGCTCATTATCAGCAAATGGTTGACTAATTCAGCAATCTAGAACCTCAAAATGGCTTGTTATAAGATTATAGCTCATTATCAACAAACGGTTGACTGAGTCGGTGATCTAGAACCTCAGAATGGCTTGTTATGAGATTATAGCTTATTATTAGCAAATGGTTGACCGATTCAGTGATCTAGAACCTCAAAATGGCTTGTTATGAGATTATAGCTCATTATAAGCAAACGGTTGACTAATTCGGTGATCTAGAACCTTAGAATGGCTTGTTATGAGATTACAGCTTATTATCAGCAAATGGTTGACCGATTCGGCAATCTAGAACCTTAGAATAACTTGTTATGAGATTACACCTCATCATTAGCAAATGGTTGACTAATTTGGTGATCTAGAATCTAAGAATGGCTTGTTATGAGATTGTAGCTCGTTATCAGTGAACGGTTAACTGATTCGGTGATCTAGAACCTCAAAATGACTTATTATGAGATTACAGCTCATTATTAGAAAATAATTGACCGATTTGGTGATCTAGAACCTCAGAATGGCTTGTTATGAGATTGTAGCTCATTATCAGTGAATGGTTGACTGATTCAGTGATTTAGAACCTCAAAACCTTAGAATGGCTTATTATGAGATAACAACTTATTATCAGTGAACGGTTGACTGATTCAGTGATCTAGAACCTCAAAATGGCTTGTTATGAGATTACAACTCATTATCAGCAAACAATTGATAGATTCAAGGATCTACAACCTCACAATGGCTTGTTATGAGATTACAGCTCATTATCAACAAACAGTTGACTGATTTGGCAATTTAGAACCTCAGAATGACTTGTTATGAGATTGTAGCTCATTATCAGCAAATGGTTGACTAATTCAGTGATCTAGAACCTCAGAATGGCTTGTTATGAGATTGTAGCTCATTATCAGCGAACAGTTAACTAATTCAGCAATCTAGAATATCTAAACTATTTGTTATGAGAATACAACTCGTTATCAGTAAATGGTTGACCGATTCAAAAATCTAGAACCTTAGAATGGCTTGTTATGAGATTACAGCTCATTATCAGCAAACGGTTGACCGATTCGGTGATCTAGAACCTCAGAAAGACTTGTTATGAGATTGTAGCTTATTATCAGTGAATGGTTCACTAATTTGGTGATCTAGAATCTCAAAATGACTTGTTATAAGATTATAGCTCATTATCAGCGAATGATTGATGAATTCGGTGATCTAGAACATCAGAATAGCTTGTTATCAGATTATAGCTCATTATCAACAAATAGTTGACCAATTCAGTGATCTAGAACCTTAGAATGACTTGTTATGAGATCGTAGCTCATTATCAGGGAACGGTTGATCAATTCAACAATCTAGAATCTCAGAATGACTTGTTATGAGATTACAGCTCATTATCATCGAATGGTTGACTAATTCAGCAATCTCGAACCTTAGAATGACTTGTTAGTAGATTACAGCTCATTATCAGTAAACGGTTGACCGATTGAGTGATCTAGAACCTTAGAATGACTTGTTATAAGATTGTAGCTCATTATCATGAAATGGTTAACCGATTCGACGATCTAGAATCTTAGAATGACTTATTATGAGATTATAGCTCATTATCAACGAATGGTTGACCGATTTAGTGATCTACAACCTCAGAATGGTTTGTTATGAGATTACAGCTCATTATCCACAAACGGTTGACCGATTCAGTGATCAAGAACCTTAGAATGGCTTGTTATGAGATTCTATCTCATTATCAGCAAATAGTTGATCGATTTGGTGATCTAGAACCTCAAAATAGGTTGTTATGAGATTATAGCTCATTATCAGCAAATAGTTGACTGATTCGGTGATCTAGAACCTCAGAACAGCTTGTTATGATATTAAAACTCATTATTAGCAAATAGTTGACTAATTCGGCAATCAAGAACCTCAAAGTGGCTTGTTATGAGATTACAGCTCATTATCAGCAAATGGTTGACCGATTCAGTGATCTAGAACGTTAAAATGACTTGTTATGTGATTGTAGCTCATTATCAGTGAACGGTTGACCAATTTAGTGATATAGAATCTCAAAATGTCTTGTTATGAGATTATAGCTCATTATCAGCAGATGGTTGACTGATTCGGTGATCTAAAACCTCAAAATGGCTTGTTATGAAATTATAGCTCATTATCAGCAAATAGTTGACTGATTCGGTGACCTAAAACCTCAGAATGACTTGTTATGAGATTGTAGCTCATTATTAGTGAATAGTTGACCAATTTGGTGATCTAGAACCTCAGAATGGATTGTTATGAGATTTTAGCTCATTATCAACAAATGGTTGACCAATTCGGTGATCTAGAACCTCAGAATAGCTTGTTATGAGATTATAACTTATTATCAGTGAACGGTTGACTGATTCAGTGATCTAGAACCTTAAAATGGCTTATTATGAGATTACAGCTCATTATCAGCAAACTATTGACCGATTCGGCGATCTAGAACATTAGAATAGCTTTTTATGAGATTGTAGCTCATTATAAGTGAATGGTTGACTGATTCGGTGATCTAGAACCTCAAAATGACTTGTTATGAGATTATAGGTCATTATCAGTGAACAGTTGACCGATTCAGTGATCTAGAACCTTATAACGGCTTGTTATGAGATTATAGCTCATTATCAGCAAACAATTAACTGATTCGGCCATCTAGAACCTCATAACGACTTGTTATGAGATTTTAGCTCATTATCAGTGAATAGTTGATCGATTTAGTGATTCTAGAACCTCAAAATAACTTTTTATGAGATTACAGCTCATTATCAGCAAATAGTTGACAGATTCGGTGATTTAGAACCTTAGAATGGCTTGTTATGAGATTATAGCTCATTATCAACAAACGGTTAACCGATACATTGCTCTAGAATATTAGAATGGCTTGTTATGAGATTATAGCTCATTATTAGCAAATAGTTGATAGTTTGGTGATCTAGAACCTCAGAATGACTTGTTATGAGATTATAGCTCATTATCAATAAATGGTTGACTGATTCAGAGATCTAGAATCTCATATCAACCTGTTATGAGATTGTAGCTCATTGTCAGAAAATGGTTGACTGATTCGGAAATCTAGAATCTTAGAATGGCTTGTTATAAGATTACAACTTATTATCAGCAAATTGTTGACCGATTCAGTGATCTAGAACCTCAAAATGACTTGTTATGAGATTGTAGCTCATTATCAGCAAATGTTTGACCAATTTGGTGATCTAGAACCTTAGAATGGCTTGTTATGAGATTACAGTTCATTATCAGCAAACAATTGACCGATTCAGTGATCTAAAACCTCAAAATGGCTTGTTATGAGATTATAGCTCATTACTAGTGAACGGTTGACCAATTCAGTCATCTAGAACCTCAAAATGGCTTGTTATCAGATTACAGCTTATTATCAACAAACGGTTGACCGATTTAGCGATCTAGAACCTTAGAATGACTTGTTATGAGAGTGTAGCTCATTATCAGTGAATAGTTGACCGATTTGGTGATCTAGAATCTGAGAATGACTTGTTATGAAATTACAGCTCATTATCAGTGAATGATTGATCAATTTAGTGATCTAGAACCTCAGAATGGCTTGTTATGAGATTATAGCTCATTATCAGCAAATGGTTGACTAATTTGGCAATCTATAACCTCAGAATGACTTGTTATGAGATTGTAGCTCATTATCAATGAATGGTTGACTGAGTCAACAATCTAGAATCTCAGAATGGCTTGTTATGAGATTGTAACTTATTATTAGTGAATGGTTGACCGATTCGGTGATCTAGAACCTCAGAACAGCTTATTATAAGATTACAGCTCATTATCAATAAATGGTTGACCAATTAGATAATCTAGAACCTAAGAATAACTTGTTATGAGATTGTAGCTCATTATCAGCAAATGGTTGACTGATTCATCGATCAAGAACCTTAGAATGGCTTATTATGACATTACAGCTCATTATCAGCAAATGGTTGACTAATTCAATGATCTAGAACCTCAGAATGACTTGTCATTAGATTAGAGCTCATTATCAGTGAACGGTTTGACCAATCTAACGATCTAGAACCTCAGAATAGCTTGTTATAAGATTATAGCTCATTATCAGCATACGGTTGACTGATTCAGTGATCTAGAACCTCAACATGACTTGTGAGATTGTAGCTCATTATCAGTGAATGGTTGACCGATTCAGTGATCTAGAATCTTAGAATGACTTGTTATGAGATTACATCTCATTATCAGTGAACGGTTGACTGATTCAGTGATTTGGAACCTTAGAATTGCTTGTTATGAGATTACAACTCATTATCAATAAATGGTTGACCGATTTAGTGATCTAGAACCTTAGAATGACTTTTTATGAGATTGTAGCTCATTATCAGTGAATTGTTGACCGATTCAGTGATCTAGAATCTTAGAATGGCTTGTTATGAGATTATAGCTCATTATCACTGAACGGTTGACCGATTCAGTGATCTAAAACCTCAGAATGGCTTGTTTTGAGATTATAGCTCATTATCAGCAAATGGTTGATCAATTTCATGATCTAGAACCTCATAATGACTTGTTGTAAGATTGTAGCTCATTATCAGTGAATGATTCACTAATTCCTTGATCTAAAATCTTAGAATGACTTGTTATGAGATTACAGCTCATTATCAGTGAACAATTGATCGATTCAGTGATCTAGAATCTCAGAATGGCTTGTTATGAGATTATATGTCATTATCAGCAAATGGTTGTCTGATTTAGTGATCTAGAACCTTAGAATGGATTTTTATGACATTATAGCTCATTATCAGCAAATGGTTGACCAATTCAGTGATCTAGAACCTCAGAACGGCTTGTTATGAGATTGTAGCTCATTATCAGCAAATGGTTGACCTATTCAGTGATCAAGAACCTCAGAATGACTTGTTATCAGATTACAACTCATTATCAGCAAATGGTTGACTGATTTGGTGATCTAGAACCTCAGAATGACTTGTTAGGAGATTGTAGCTCATTATCTGTCAATGATTGACCGATTTGGTGGTCTAAAATCTTAGAATGACTTGTTATAAGACTGTAGTTCATTATCAGCAAATGGTTGATTGATTCAGTGATCTAGAACCTCAGAATGGCTTGTTATGAGATTATAGCTCATTATCAGCAAATGGTTGATTGATTTGGTGATCTAGAACATCAGAATGGCTTGTTATAAGATTCTAGCTCATTATCAGTGAATAGTTGACTAATTCAGTGATCTGGAACCTTAGAATGGCTTGTTATGAGATTACAGCACATTATCAGTGAACGGTTAACTGATTCGGTGATCTAGAACCTCAGATTGACTTGTTGTGATATTACAACTCATTATCAGCAAATGGTTGACTGATTCAGCAATCTAGAACCTTATAATGGCTTGTTATGAGATTCTAGCTCATTATCAGTGAATGATTGACTAATTTGGTGATCTACAACCTCAGAATAGCTTGTTATGAGATTACAACTCATTATCAGTGAAGGGTTGACCAATTCGGTGATCTAGAAGCTAAGAATGGCTTGTTATGAGATTACAACTCATTATCAGTGAATGGTTGACCGATTTGGTGATCTAGAACCTCAGAATAGTTTGTTATGAGATTATAGCTCATTATCAAAAAATAGTTGACTGATTCAGCAATCTAGAACCTCAGAATAGCTTGTTATGATATTATAACTCATTTTCAGCGAATGGTTGACCGATTCGGCGATCTAGAACCTTAGAATAGCTTGTTATGAGATTACAGCTCATTATCAGTGAATGGTTGACTGATTTGGCTATCTAGAACCTCAGAATGACTTGTTATGAGAATACAGCTCATTATCAGCCAACAGTTGACCAATTCAGCGATCTAGAACCTCAGAATGACTTGTTATGAGATTGTATCTTATTATCAGTGAATGATTGATCAATTCAGCGATCTAGAATCTCAGAATGACTTGTTATGAGATTACAGTTCATTATCAGTGAACGGTTGACCGATTCAGTGATCTAGAACCTTAGAACAACTTGTTATGAGATTGTAGCTCATTATGAGTGAACGATTGACTGATTAAGTGATCTAGAACCTCAGAATGACTTGTTATGAGATTGTAGCTCATTATCAGTGAACAATTGACCAATTTGGTGATCTAGAATCTTAGAATGACCTGTTATGAGATTACAACTCATTATCAATGAATGGTTGACCGATTCGGTGATCTAGAACCTCATAATGGATTTCTATGAGATTATAGCTCATTATCATCAAATGGTTGACTGATTCGACAATCTAAAACCTCAGAATGACTTGTTATGGGATTGTAACTCATTATCGGTGAACGATTGACCGATTCAGTGATCTAGAATCTCAGAATGGCTTGTTATGAGATTGTAGCTCATTATAAGTGAATGGTTGACTGATTCGGTGATCTAGAAGCTCAAAATGGATTTTTATGAGATTATAGCTCATTATCAACAAATAGTTGACCGATTTAGCGATCTACAACCTTAGAATGACTTGTTATGAGATTATAGCTCATTATCAGTGAATGGTTGATTGATTTGGTGATTTAGAACCTCAGAATGGCTTGTTATGAGATTACAGCTCATTATCAATGAACAATTGATCGATTCGGTGATCTAGAACCTTAGAATGGCTTGTTATGAGATTACAACTCATTATCAGTGAATGGTTGACCGATTTGGCAATCTAAAACCTTAGAATGGCTTGTTATGAGATTATAACTCATTATCAGCAAATGGTTGACCAATTTGATGATCTAGAATCTCAGAACAACTTGTTATGAAATTATTACTCATTATTAGTGAATAGTTGACCGATTTGGTGATCTAGAATCTTAGAATAACTTGTTATGAGATTACAGCTCATTATCAGTGAACGGTTGACTAATTTGGTGATCTAGAACCTCATAATGACTTGTTATGAGATTACAGCTCATTATTAGCAAACATTTGACCGATTTGGTGATCTAGAACCTCAGAATGACTTGTTATGAGATTGTAGCTCATTATCAGTGAACGGTTGACCGATTTGGTGATCTAGAATCTTAGAACAGCTTGTTATGAGATTGTAGCTCATTATGAGTACACAGTTGATCGATTTGATGATCTAGAACCTCAGAACAGCTTGTTATGAGATTATAGCTCATTATTAGAAAATGATTGACCGATTTGATGATGTAGAACCTCAGACTAGCTTGTTATTAGATTATAGCTCATTATTGTAACACCCTAAAATAGCCACCTTATAATCCAATCAATTTTGGTGCATTTTCTCATCTTCAAAGTCCTATTGTACTAGGTAAATTCTTCTCTTGATTAACTTTAATTGACTGAGTTTGAAATGCAGAAAACCCAAATTTGTATAAATCTGACATTACATTTAATTTCTAAATTCTCAGGGTTTATTAGTTAAAAATCCCTATGATTAATTGATTTAATTCTAAAGTCCTAAGTGCTTTTAATTAACTTAATTCCACCCCCTTTAGGTAATATACATAAAAGGAATTGAGTGGTTATTTAATTATTGGATGAATTATCCTAAAAAAGGAATTCCATAATTCCATGTGAAAGGACACTCATGTGGCAATAATCCATCCTTTTAATTAAATAATCCTTGCCTTTTTTTTCTCAAATGAGAATGAAGAGGCAACCATTTCTTTTCAAGAAACTCTTCACCCTCTTTCCATGGTTTTCTATAAATTGGACGTCTTTTTTTTCATTTGAGGGGATGATTTTGGAGAGCATAAAATCTATAGTCAATTTTGCATTTAATTTCTTTCATGTTTTTAAGCTTAAAATTGCATAATTAGGCTAGTTTCAATTAGAATTGAAGATATATTGCTTTCATTTATATGTCTAACATTTCAATTTGATTCTTGTAAGCTTTCTAGATTAATGGCAATTCCTTTTCTAGTTAAATGCAATTTCCATTCTAGATTAAAAGCATTTGAATTCTAGATTAAGAGAATTTTCCTTTCTTAGATTAATTGCAATTTGATTCCATAGACTAGTTGCAATCTATTCCTAGATTAATTACTTCTCAATTCATAGATTAATTGCATCTCTTTTTACAGACTAGTTGCAATTTTGAGTTCATAGAGTAATGGAAATTTCATCTTTTCTCACATTCTAGAAATCCTCCATGTTAGCAATGGTCAGGTTGTTGGCTCCCATTCTGAGGGTAAAATCGACATCCACAACTAATTAGGAGGAAACAAGTCCTTTCAATTGAGTTTGCAGGATAAAAAATTCATGTTTGTCTTTGTAAATTGAACAATTGTGTAAAGACTATACTGGGTTTGTGCATGATTTAGAGGTCACAGTCAAGCACAAACATTTTGGCGCCCACCGTGGGGCAGAAAAAATGATTTTTGGCCTCATTTTTGGACTTTTTGACTGTGTTTTTTAAGCTCTGTCGTACGTCTGTACAACACTGGTACAGAGTCTTGCACAAAGTTTTGCGTCGAGCCATGTGAATTTTCGCTCTCTATAGCACTCTGTCATGTGAGAAAATAGAAAGCTCATGTGTGTCGAAGTACTTTATCACGCGTGTCGAAGCACTTGCTGGTGTGAACTTTGACAGACAATAATTTAAATTTTAGAATTTTTAATCTGTTGTTTCTCTGTTCTGACATCTATTTTCTGCTCTGATTTTCCTATTTCTGATTTCTGCTATAGCATAACAGTAGTTTTCAGGTTCTCTTGCCAAAGATCAAAACTTTCTAACAGTTTACTTGCAGAACAATAGTTAAAGGCATAATTAAAACGTCATGTTTGTTTACTATTTTTCATTCACATAGTCTAAATAGGGCTTTGTTAAAATTTTGTAAGGATCCCAATAGCAAAGTAGGGGAATAGGCTCTTCACTACATGGATGAAACCAAGACCCATATGTTGCTAGCATGATGGATACTTGGGGAAGCAAAGCAAGATAGTGAATCTTTAGCACTTCTACTTGTTAGGGGATTATGCTCTTCTGTCTTTGAGAGAATCAGAAATCCAAAGACTTGTGGACTTGGTGGAGTGAAACTATCTCAGTAATGAATATGCTTGATGTGTTTGGGTGAGGTGCCAAGGTAGAGAAGTATGCTCTTCTCTCATTGAGAGAATCAGAAAATCAAACCCTTGAATCTGAACCAAGTTGAGTCACCTTTAGAGGGCCTGCTAGAAGTTGAACCTCCTGGAACGACCCAAGTGAGCACACACCTTTCACCGGTGATTCCACCTCACTCTAATAAAGTTTTCTTTATTATAGTCTAAAGACTCCAAATCCATAGTAACTTCTTTATCATTGATTTTAACTATCATCATGAGAAAGCCTTATTTTTCATACTGAGCGACGTTGTTCCCAGCCTTGTTTGCAATGGTGTGTGACTTAAAATTGTTGGTGTGGATGTGAGGCCCTAGCTCTATATCAGAGGCACCAGAGGTTATTGTGAATGGAAGCCTATTAAACACTCTCTTAGTTAGATGCCTACCTAGTTCACCTCTGAAAGGAGACATAATCTGTGCATAGGGAGAGGGAAGAATCTCTCCCCTAGATTCTTGACATAGGTATGCACCTGGATGTTTGAAGTGGTATATGATGATGGCCCCTATTTAAGGGTAACATTCAAACATATATACTTAGTCCTTGGAAACACTAAAAACATGAGCACTCTTTCGAGGGTGACACTGCTGTGTGAGGTGCACGCATACGCATAAGACAACGGGGCACAAATTTTGTCTTCTCAACCAATTTTCTTTGTAGGGATACTGAGTGTCTATTTTAGAGTCTTAAACTATCCATACTATCATCAAACAAAGACTCCCATGTTTCTACCAAGTTGCTTTGTCCTTGGTGGAATTGTTTACGACTACTGTTTGCATCACTACTGCCTGATTGAAACTTCATTTTTTTAAATGAGTGCTTGTCACCTTGAAATAGAGATTGCTGATTTGTATCATCTTAAAACTATCCTAAGCCTGGAAGTCTTGTTAGAGAACAGTTCTCACTATGTCTTGAAATCTGGTTTTTATCTTGAAAACTGAGTTTGTTTATCTGCCTTATCTGCCTCTTGTCTGGGATTTGATTGCTTGTTCCCTCATTGTCTACAGATAGAAACTAGTTGTTTCGAGTTGTAAACTGACTGATTCATACTCGAACTTGTCTTGTCTCTTTGTCTCCATCCTATTTTCTTGCATTTTTTGTACCTTGTGACACAATAGTCATATCTCAGCTATTCTAGCCATACCTCTGACGATTCGTGCTGGGTGCATCTGACACCTTGGTTGTTCTAGCCTATTACCCCTTATTTTTTGTTACCTTTAGAGATAGAGTTATGAGTCAGATCTTAAGTTTCCTCTTGTATCAGCTTCGTCTATGCCTGTTACGAATATGAGCGGTAATATTTTTCCCATATGTGGTTCTGGAGTAGGTAGAGGTAAACCTCATGATCAAGGAAAAGGTCATTCTGAACCCATTATTCAAGTGGATAATCAAGAGGGATCATCATGTTCCTCTTCCTCATTCATTGTAGATCTGAGTCCAAATCCAAAGATAGTTCTTCAGTTTTGTTCTAATCCATTGTTTCAAGATCAGCGTAATCCATTTCTCTCAAGCCATCAAGGCTATAAGAAGTCATCTATTTGGGTCGATCCTATTAATGACCCTCACTAACTTAGTGATCTGTTCCAACATTTCAATCCTTTTGATTCACCGAAGAGCACATCGGCTATGAGTCCTCATTCTCATACTAAAGGAGTGCACACTGAACAATCTCATATTAACAACATGTCATCTCCTTTTGATTACATGCAAGGTCATGACCAATCTCAACATGAACAAGGTCATCAAGGAGAAGAGCACCACTAGGGTCAAGATCAGACTCAAAGCATTTATGAAATTCTTGGCAATGAAGATGACCCCATAACTCAAAACAACATAGACGCAGCAAAGTCTAATAAAGATCTTATTAAAATGATGGAGATACTCCTTGTAGAAGACAAAGAAAAATACTTTCTAGATTTAGTGAATTAAGGGGTCAAATTACCCGCAAACTTCCAAGTGAAAATGATTTTCGCTACAGAAGAGGAAACTGAAACCTCTAAATTTCATAAGATAGATAATTCAAGACATGCAAGGTCAAATTAGCCAACTTATGAAAGACAAGGACAAACCTACACAACAGTTCACAATGGAAAGTATATGTCCTTTTCTGTTTGATAGGAGCATTGTTATGCCACCCTTTCCCAAAGGGGTAGAGCTTCCTAAATATGACAAGTATCTAGGTACCACTGATCCCCAGGATCATTTAAGAGAATTTGGTGCCTTATCGATGGAGTTTATACATGATCAAACATATTTGATGCATCTTTTTCCATGAAGTTTGGGTGGACCCACTATGGAATGGTTCTCATGACTACCCACCGACATCAAAACTTTTGACGAGATTGCCAATCTTTTTATGCAACATTATTCTCACAATATTCAACATCCTGTCAATATAAGGGATCTTTGCAACCTTAAGCAGAAGCAAGGGGAACCATTCTTGACGGTTCTCCAAAGATGGAGGCAACTTTGCACAAAGTACCCTCGCAAAATACCCGAGTCTGAGAAACTTGATATATTCTTGGATAATCTCACCCCTGACTTCGGGTATCAAGTCCAACTTCAATGTCCCCTTAACTTTGATAGTATGATAAAATAGGTTGTGAGAATAGAAGCATTCATGGTTAAAAAAGGAGAATTGACCTTGTATAAAGATAACATGCAAAATCCCTCGTCTTCCAACAAAGACAAAGGGAAATTTTCCAGCAAAAATAGAGATGTTATGAATGATGGGGTGGTCGATAACATGAATTCAAATTCTTTGAAACCGGTCTTCAATCTCACCTTGGGTATACAAGCGACCAAAGATGTCAAAAAGGCTGCAACCAATACTCAACAACCTTTTAAATTTTTTGGCAACAAACCTTGGGCAACATGACCCAAGCGTGAATTTACCTCTCTCAGAGAACCGCTTGATGTGGTTTTCAAAACTTTGGTGCAAAATCAGATTCTTGCTCCTTTGGAGAAATGTCTATACAATCCGCAACCAAGACCTCATTGGTGGAATGAGAATGCTTACTATGATTACCATCAAGACAAAGGTCACAAGACTGCTACCTGTCTCTAATTACAACATAAATTTCAAGATTTGATCGATAACCAGGTTATCATTGTGGAGAATCATAACAAGAATTTAGATCATCAAGCATTCAAAGATCCCTTTCCTCATCATGAGAAAGGTGAATCCTCCAACACTTAGAATAATAATGCCAAAGTTAATTATGCAAATACCACTTAAGATAATGTGATCAACATGATTGAACCAGTTGAAGTAGAGTATTGCAATATGTTTACTGGAAAGGGAAGTGGGAATGTTTCTAAACCCAGAACCCCATTTGTCTTGAGAGGCCCTAGGTCTTGATTATCTAAATCTGAAACATCTTGAGATTGTACAAATGTTGTTACTAGGTCTAACACTAGAATCTCTATCAAGGGTCCTAACCCTCCTACTACTTCATCTACGCCAAAAAAAACTGTGGATAAGACTATTGTTGGTTCTACCAACAAGACCATGAAGGCGGTCTCTATGCCTCCTACTACTGGTTATAGCATTCTTAACCAGCTTGAAAGAACCAATGCTCAGATAACTATTTTTGAGCTATTAAAAATCTCTTTGGCTCATAGGTAGATTTTGGACAAAGCTCTCACTGAAGCTAATGTCCCCAAAGATATCAATCTAGATCAGTTTCAATCCATGGTGGGTCATTTGACCTTGCCACATTATTTATCCTTCTCTGAAGAAGATGTCACTCAATTAGTCACCTGCACAATTCTCCCCTACACATAGAAGTCATCATCAGCAAACAGCCAGTCTGCCGCTTTCTCATTGATAATGGTGTTGGTCTTAATATTTGCTCCACTCATTTTCTTTCTCAACTAGATTATGGTGAGGATCACATAGATTCTCGTAAGAGAATTACCATAAAAGCTTATGATGAGGAAGATAGAACATCTAAAGGTCTAGTTGTGCTACCCATTTGGGTTGGCCCAGTTGAAAGAGACATCATATGTCAGGTGCTAGACCTTCCTCTTGCATATAATATTTTTCTAGGAAGACCGTGGATCCACGAGATGCAAGTGGTTCCTTCTACATACCATCAATGTATCAAGTTTTTTTTTCAAGGCATAGAGGTGACCGTTCTTGCTAGCATGGGTTCTTCTTGTAATGCTCTCACTCAATCAGCTGACAGTCTTGCTCCAACTAATAGAGAATACATAGAAATCTGTGATGCCAAGCTCAAAGACATGGAACAGACACTGAAAATCATAGACATAGGCATGGGGGGATATCAAATGGAACCTATGCTATCATTAGCAGCTCTACCCCTATCTCCTCATTCTTATGGGAGACCTTCTGAGCATAACAAATCTTCGGCTACTCCTGAGATAGTTTATGAGGGAACATTTGTACGGTCTAATACACCATTGGAAGATGAAGACAAGGAAAGAGCTATCAAGGCTTGGCTTTGTAAAGGAAAGAACATAGCTGAATAGACTACCGCAACTTATGAATTAAATCCTAATAGTGAGGGTCTTAAGATTATGAAACATTTTGGATACAAAGGAAGTGGCCCGATAGGTGTGAATGGAAATGGGTTAGTGGAACCTATCCAAGCTATAGGTCAAAAGACAAAAGATACCACTGGTTTAGGTTTCAAAAAGGTCCTGTTTCATCTACGGATCAATAAATTTGTGCCAAAAGTAGAGCCTATACCAAAACCTGAAGGCACAACTACAATCAACACTATACAAGATAGCTCATATGAGGATTGCTTTCCTTATCCCATCCCTCCTGATCTGGTAGCTTTCTTTGTTGAGCCAGATAAGTTTGTGCCATGTACCTATACAACTAAAACTAACAGTGATTTTGATCAAACCACTCCATTTGAGACACTAACTTTTGAGCAATGGAAAGACTTACAAGATCCTAACTTCAAAGGAGAATAGTACATACCACCACAATTTCAAGAATGGTTGACACAAGAACAAGCTAGTATTGCAAGAACTCAAAAACCTTCATGGTGCAAGCACCCAAGTCAGAGTTGGATACAGACTCTCATGAGTATGAGTTTGATAGTTTGTCAGCAGGATCTTATGAAAGACTTCTCGACGTAAGTGAGGGGTCTAGTGAAAATCCTAATGATTCCGAGTGTATAGGTGTTAACATGTCTTCTACTTTGGTCGTTATGGATCAAAAGGATTCAAACACACCTTTGGATGAGATCAGTTTATCTCTTAGCTTGCTAGTTAATGCTTTCAATGACTATACTATGAACGCACTTGAACCTGTCACATCTCTTTCCCTCCAACATCATGAATTAATAGACTAGAATTCCCCTTCTTCAGCCAGTGAAGTCCTTACATTCCAGAATGATTACACTTTAGCCTGCTACCTTCACGCTGTTGAGCCCGTAATGTCCTCTACTAGTGAAGAAAGTGTCAATATGACCAAGGCTGACATCAAGTACCTTAGTCAGAAAATTAAAAGAAGAAAAAATAAGCGCTCTGATGGTGAAAACCACATTGTGGTAGTATTAGAGCCAAAAAAAAGAAAAAGAAAAAAAGACATATCCGAAGGTGAAAACCTCTCTAAGGTGCCTGAGGATGAGGTACTTGATGTGCTTCCAAGTCACTTCCAGGAACACTCATCAATGTTAATTGAACCAACTCAGCTGATAAATCTAGGAACAAAAGAGCATCCACACATCATTCATGTGGCCAAGTCATTATCTAGAGAGGAACTTAAGGAATTTACAGAATTTTTCCAAGAGAAAAAGATAAATTTTGCATGGACATATTCTGACATGCTGGGTGTGGATCCTGACCTCATCATGCATCACTTATCAATAGCACCAGGTGTGAAACCTGTCAAGAAAAAACTTAGAAAGATGCATCCACATGTAGCTTTATTTATAAAGGCAGAATTGGAAAAACTTCTGAAAGCTGGGTTCATCCGAGCGATTGATTATGCAGAGTGGATTTATAATATAGTCCCAATGACTAAACATGAAAAATATATTAGGGTCTGCACAGACTTTGGAGATTTAAATTTGGCATGTCCTAAAGATGATTTTCCACTTCCTAACATTGACATGATTGTGGATATGACAGCGGGATATGAGATGTATTCACTAATGGACGACTTCTTTGGCTATAATTAGATCAAGATTGCACCAGAGGACCAAGAGAAAATCACCTTTACTTGTGCATGGGGTACATTCTGTTAGAGTGTTATGCCCTTTGGTTTAAAGAATGCTGGGGCTACTTATCAAAGAGCTGTTACTACAATATTTCATGACATGATGCATAGGACAATGAAGGACTACGTGGATGACACACTTGCCAAAAGTATGGATAGAAAGACACATCTCACTGATCTAGGTCCTATACTAGATTGTATGGAGAAATTTAGGTTGCGTCTAAACCCTAAGAAATGTGCATTTGGGGTTACTTCAGGAAAGTTACTTGGCTATATCATTTCTGTGAAAAGAATTGAGGTGGATCTGCCAAAGGTACAAGCTATAATAGAAATGCCACCACCCCGTAATATCAAAAAAATTAGAGGTCTCCAAGGTCAACTCCAATCTATCAGACGGTTCATCTCGCAATTAGCTGACAAGTCACAACCTTTCACCAAAACTCTGCATAAAGGTGTGACTTATGACTGGAACAAAGAATGTGAACAAGGGTTTCAACAGATTAAACAATAGCTAGCCAATCTGCCCATACTGATGCCTCCTATTTAGGGGAAGCCTTTGATCTTATATATCTCAGCAATAGAAACATCCTTGGGTGCTCTCTTGGCCCAAGAAGATCCAAATCATAAAGAAAGAGCCATTTACTACATGAGCAGAACATTGGTCTCTTACAAAATGAATTATTCAGTAAATGAGAAGGATTGCTTAGCAGTAGTGTTCGCTTCCTAGAAGCTACAACACTACATGTTGGCTCACACTATGAGGCTAATTGCAAAGATCGATCCATTGAAATACTTACTCAGCAAAGCTACCATCACAGGTAGACTAGCTAAATGGGTCATGCTCCTTATTGAGTTTGATATTGTATATGTTGAGAGAAAAGATATTAAAGGAAAGGCAATTGTCGATCAATTGGCTGAAGCACCTCTTACAGATCATCAACCATTAAAGATGGAATTCCTAGATGAGTCCATTATGCTTCTCATGCATCATACATGGACAATTTTCTTTGATGGTTCATTCACCCAACAGGGATTAGGAGCTAGAATTTTGTTTATCACGCCTCAGCGGTACTCCTTACCAAAGGCATACAAAATGATGTTCCCTTGTACCAATAATACTACCAAATATGAATCTTTGATCAATGGAATCAAGATTTCTATTGAATGACGAGTGAATGAACTAAAAGTCTTTGGAGACTCACAACTGGTTATCAATCAAGTTAACAACACTTATCAAACCAAAGATGAAAAGTTGGTACCCTATAAAAAGATGGTTGACAGCCTCAAGAATTACTTGGCACATGTCAATTTTCAGAAAATTCCTTGGGTGGATAATAAAGTGGCTGATGCTATGGCTACTCTGGCCTCTATGTTACAAATTCCATAGAATGATTTCAAACATGAGTTCCTAGTGGAGACATTATGCTACCTTGCCTATGACTCTCTTGACTCCCAGATGGTCTATTTAGTAATTGGACATGATTCATCTCACTACCACCACATCTACTCTTATCTCCATAACCAAACTATTCCTAACACCTATACTAGAAATGAAAAATGCCATCTAACTCACAGTGCTTTACGGTATGTCATCGTAGCAAATGACTTGTATAGACAAGGTCTAGACGGTACCCTCCATAGGTGTCTAGAACCTGGTGTCCAAATGTGCATTAGAAGAAGTACATGAAGGTATTTGTGGTTCTCACTCAAATGTTCTGACACTGGCTCATAAGCTTATTAGAGCTAGTTATTATTGGCCCGATATGGAGAAGGAAGCTACACAGTTTTCCAAGTCTGGCAAGCAATGTCAACTCCATGGTAACTTGATTCATGCCCCAGCTAAGGAGCTCATTTTCTTTATCACCTTTTGGCCATTTCAACAGTGGGCTTTCAACTTAGTGGATCAGATATATCCCTCTTCTTCAAGAGGACACAAGTACATCATCACTGCTATGGATTATTTTACTAAATGGGTTGAGGCAGTACCTCTCAGTGTAGCTGATGGTAAATCTATAGCCATGTTTATCTTAAACTACATTATCTGTAGATATGGTGTACTCTCCTCTATTATCACTGACAATGGAGGAAAATTCAAGAATAAAGATCTGACAAATTTGTGCACTAAGTTTAAGATTATTTAACACTGGTCATCTATTTACTATCCTCAAGGAAATGGACAGGCCAAAGCTTCCAATAAAATAATTCTCAAGATCCTGCACCGTACGGTACACAAGTTTGGACGGGATTAGCACCTCTAGATTAATCTAAATTTATGGACCTATCGCACCAGTATAAGAATGCCAATAGGGGCCATACCCTTTGCTTTAGTCTATGGTATAGATGATGTACTACCTATTGAGGTTGAGATTCCTACCTTGTGAGTCTCTTTGAAAGGCCTCATTACAGATGATGATATTAGAATATCTCAGCTTCAAGAGCTTGAGTTACTAGATGAACATCAGAAGGTGACATTCGATCATCTTAGAGCATATCAAAAGAGGATATCTAAGAGCTATAACAAGAAGGTTAGACCAAGAGACTTCCAAATGGGTGATCTCATCCTAAGAGAGAATCCTAAAAATTAGCAACAGCGGACTCAGAAAGGGAAGTTTGAGCCAAACTGGCTTGGTCCTTACATTATTACTGTAGTATTTGGGTCTGGCGCTTATCAACTCTCCACTATAGAAGATGAACCACTCAAAGAGCCCATCAACACTCTTCACCTGAAGAAATTCTACAGTTGAGATATCTTTTGCATGCTCATGTACATACTTTATTTATGAGAAAATCCTAAAAATTATAAAATGTCCTGAAAAAATGATCATCTTAGTGAAAACCTGGAAAATAGGTGCTTTGATGTATCTATTATCCTGGTGAAAACTTGGTAAACAGGCGCCTTGATAATACCAAAAAAATAAAAATAAAAAAATACCAAAAAATAAAAAAAAAGAAAAGAACAAAAAAATTGAAAAAATTGAACATACAAAAAAAGAGAAAAGGAGAAAAATGTGCCATTGATGAAAACCTGGTAAGCATGCATCATCGTATAAAAAATAGAATTTCTACCAAGATGGTGAAAACTTGGTAAATAGGCACCTCTTGTTCTGCAATGCTTTTATCTGTCGCAGCATATCTTGGCTTTCTCACAGTTGCTCTTTCGCTTTCCTGCTTCAGTTTGCTTTCTCGCTTTAGTTCGCTTTCCTGCTTTAGTGTGCTAATACTTTTGCTTTATGTCATCTTTGAGATTTTTCTCAACCTCACATGGATTGAAACTGGTCATACTCGAGGGCATGTTCCTGGTCTAGGGGGCATTGTCTTATCTTTTTGTATCGGTCGCCAGTGGTTCTCACTGCGTCTACCTGCCGATGATCCATGGCATTTCATCTCTTCTTGAGACTCTCCTTCGGATCAGTCACTAGTGGTTCTCACTGCATCTTCCTACTAATTCTTCGATCTTGTTATCAATCATTATTCTTGAGAATCTCTTGCGACAGTCACCTATGGTTCTCGCTGAGTCTGCCTACTACCGCTACATTGCTAAGATTTCCCATCATTTTGATATTTGCATTGTTAAACTTCAATCCATTTGTTACTTGGGGACATGGCTCCCTATTTTGATCGTGCTTCAGTTTACACTTGAGTCAGTAATCTTGTTAGTTCTAAAGGACAACTCTCTACTGGCACAAACTGGTGTTTCTCAACACCTTAATCAAACAGTGTTTTTTAGCACTCTCTTTAGACACATCTGTGTTTTTTGACACACTTCAAATATCTCACGACGTAAACATCTCTCGATAGCAATCAAACACATTGCACTCACAAGAACAACGGTGTTTTTCAACACCCTAAACAAACACATTCGTAAGCCTCAAAATATGCTAGGCTATGGTTGAATCTTTTTTTTTGAATGTTGTCTATTCTCATGGATTTCATTGATATTTTCTTTTGTCTACTGCTTGTTGGTGTGGTTTCAATGATCTGGCAACATCAAATTAATAGGGTGTATGTGATAAGAGATTTTGCATTAAGGTGGAAAAGCCTCACATCCCTCGATCTTGTTTATTTGTACGCCAAGGGGAGGTCAGAATTATCTCCTTGACTATTATTGTTGTGTTTGTTTACTTGTGAATTGTTACTATATCAAGTTGGAAACAATGTTTGGGTCACCTTGGCTTTTGTGCCTTGGTGCTTATGTTCATTTCCTATATTTTATCTAATGAAAGTCATATTCATATTCTTATGGTTGCAGCGGCACTAGTAAGGATTGTATTGACTCTGATGATCCAAAAGCACTAGATGATGATAAATACGATGAGTCCAACAACCAAAGTCCTAGGATTGCATTTGCATTGTAGGCTTGCATTCACATTTTAGGCTTGCATTGTGGTAGTTTTGGTGCTCTCTTCATTTGTCTTCTCATTCTTCAAAGGTCCTCATCTTTCATCATGGTTTCTTCTCGATTGCACGAGTGTCTGGTCCTCATTCTCGATCCTCATTCGCATTTTTTTGGTTAGTACCTGTTGTATATTGTGAATATCCTGCATGAGATGATTAGTACCATAGCATTAATTGCATTACATTCATTTCCAAAAAAGTGCATTTTCATACATTTATTTGCATACATATATCCATAAACATGTGCATCCATTATAAGCATAAATCAAATCATGCATAGCATTTATCCAACTAACATCTATTATAGCATTTTCATACATCAATAAAATATGTGCATAAAAATTTGCATATTCATCCATGGCATACATCTCTAAATCCATACATCTAAATCATATAGGAAATCAGCTCATAAAACATACACATTTAAAGCAATATATACACATGTACAATGAAGCCAAAAATCAAGCTCATATATATATTGATCGGTACAAATGTACAAGGGTTCTACTCAAGCATAATATGTCAAAATGGTGGTACAATATACATCACAATCTAACCACCTAGAGGAGGTGGAGGTGGTGGCATACCTTGCTACTGAGGAGGAGGAGGTCTCGCTGGAGGTGGTCCCAGTGGAGTGACCTGAGCACCAGCATACTGTAAAAAGGGTTGTATCTAATCCACTACCTCAGGCACCGCAATAGTATATGGAGCATAATAGTAAGAAGCCTGGGCAGCCTCATATCTAGTCTCCAACTATGATCAAGCCAGTGAATCTTGCAATCCCTGGATCTCTCAGTCTCGCTCTAATATCCATGTATCTTGAATGATCACCTACGTGTGGAGGTTGTCACACTCCCTCTGTGTCTGTCGGGCTCTCTCTCTGACCCTCCAGAGAGCCTCCTACAACTATGCTACCTATCCACCTGTTGGATGTTCAGTCAGAATAGCATTAGCCATCACTGTGTCATCTCCCTACTCGGCAACTCTATCCTGGCTGCCACTGGGCCTAGCACCTACATCTAATCCCATGGGTCTCACAAGAATATCAGTCTAAACTATCCTGGGGCATACAACTCTCTCCTGCTGCTATAGAGGTGGCTATTGTGGCTACTGTCTTGGTGGAGGAACCTTTTGTGCCTACTGCTATGGTAGTAGTTGTACCACCTGAGGTATTTTACCCACTGGAGCTGTGAATCTCAGAAATGGGTGAGCTAACATGTAGTCTCTGTATGTAGGTGTCATACTTGCATTTGTCACCGCAGCCATATAATCCCACCTGGCTGGTGGTACTCAGGTGTCTATCATGCTGCACCCCCTATCAAGAAGTCTCTTCCAACCCTTCTTCATCTCATCAATGAATCGAGCATATGTACAATACTCCAGAGACACATCCTATGACCTCCCAAACTGGCACAATATGTGCATGAGCAAGAAGCACTCAATGATAGTAATAGTATGTCCTATCAGAGGACATGAGCAGAACATGTATGATAGCTCATGATGAGCATCATCCCAAACCTCAGTGGCTGCCCAAGGTTTCCATATGACTGCAGCCATATCATCAATCTGTGCCCTCCAATGCTCAGTCTTACCCAGCGCAGGCTAGGTCATCAGATCGCATCTGTAAATGTATGGCTCTAATGGCTGCCATGTATCATGGAATATCGGCCTACATACGGGAAGGTGCTCCCAGGCCCAGATCTACAAAATGATGACTCCTGCCGCTATAGTATGGGCACCCTGATATACGATCTCATGCATCTCATGGTACATCTGTTCAAGCATACACTCGCCCCATCCAAAAGTAACTGTAGGTGCAGCTAGCATCTTCTGCAACATAACTCCCCAGCCGCACTCTAATCTGTGCTGACCATGATCAGGAACCAGATGAAAACTCAGAAATAGTGCAAGAATGACTGCCAGGGGATGATCTCTACCATAGCTGCGTATCAACTCCTCCCATGAGATGGCCCAGACTATCACCAAATCATCCTGGAAAATGGCTCTCAAAGCCTGTGTACCATCTCTAGGTTGTGTGTAATACTCTACATGAGCTCCATGGAAAGGCACTCTCAAAATCCGGTATACATACTCTGGAGTCACTGTCATATCTCCCTGTGGAAAGTGAAAAGTGTTTGTCTCTGAATGGAAACGCTCAACCAGGGCACCAAGTAATCCACGATTCACTCGAATATTGGGTACATCACGCAGATATGTCAATCCCAGCCTATCAATATGGGCCCCATAAGCATCTGATAGTCTCTGTAATAACTCACCCATGATAGGATGATGAGATCTGAAACCGATGTCTGGGAGGTCGACCTACAAAGCAAGTGACAAAATTAGATTAGTACCTCAATAATGATGATTTTTCAAAGCAAAAGACAACAAATGCAGCTATGGACCTATTCTACACACAGTTTAAGATATGGCAACTACTTGACTCTGTGACGCAAGAAAATGACAATTTTTAACTTTTGGCCAGTTTTCCATGAGAGAAAACTATTTTCCCGCGCGAGGAAACTCTCTTCCCACGTGAGCTTTTTGGCTCGCGCAAGGCGGTATGTGTTCTCATGTGAGATTCTAAAAATCTTGCGTGGCACACACACGCTCTTTGCGTGAGCACTAGGGAGGGGCCCGCATGTGGACCCCTAACCCACATGAGGATTCAGATTCCTCATGTGAAAGGTGATCAAAGCCGGTGTGAGGAAACTGTTTCCTCATGCGAGATTGGGCGAGACAAGTTTAAAATGACCTAAAAACATGCTAACGCTAAAAATTGTGAATTTTTTTTTCTGAAATACAGGATCAAGTTGCGATTACTTACAGGTGCGTCATACTTTGCTGGTCGGTTGTGTCATCAGGAGTGCTCAAATTGGTGAGAATGTATGGGAATGCTATCAATATCAGCTAGAGCCCTTGCCATCGCTAAAGTCAAAAGGTGAATAATTATTTGAAAATGACCCCTCCAGGCCTTATATAGCTTTTCACCTAATTTTTCAAAGTGCTCTATTTTCTGCGAAAGTTTCACCCTTGGCTAAATAGACTGTTCTGGATCCATTTTTGTGATCGAAATCAAAATCTAACACTCCTAAGTAGCTCAAAATTGTGTTTTAAAATTTTTGGGACCAACGCTTATGCAGTCAATTTTTTTTACATTGCTTTCCTGTCAGGATTATCTCTTGTTATCATTTTCTCAATTTCTGTAATATTTTCATCAAAGTCAACTCTAGTCAATTCTAGTCAACTATGGTCAAACCCAATCAAAAGGACCTCTCAATCACTCTAAATTGATTCTTCTCTCTCTTGATCTATCTTTCTCTGCAATTTCTCACTCTTATCATTATGATGTGTCTTCTTTCAATTTCACTCTCGAGGGGGCACGATGATTGCATCATTGAATCTTTTTGCATCATTCTTGAATCAGTCTGATCTAAATTAAAACTCCCCATTGCTAGGGGCATCTCATCACTTGGGACATATTTAGTTTTTCGTACCTTATGATCAAAATTAGATATTCTATCATCTTGAATCTCTAGGGGTATCTTGATGTCTCGCATCTTGTCATCTATCTTTTTAGGTGTCTGAGCAATCTAACTCAGATCCTCAAGGATCAAGCTTCATTCTAGAGATAATTCTTGAAATCTCATTGGGTATTGGGGCAATCTAACCCTAATTCCTGAAAGTTACACTTTGTTTCGAAGATGGCTCTCAAAAAATCTTTAGACCATTATCTAGGCAATCTAACCTAGATCTCGGAAGGCTAACCTTCGTATTGGGGTTATCTAACCCTGATTCTGGAGATAGTCCTAGATCTTCATAAGCTATCAGTGATAATTGAGGCAATCTAACCTTGATTCTAATCTTCTCTCAGATGATTCTTCTTCTTAATCTAATTGATGTCTTGGCAACCTAACCTACACTTCTGAAATCTTTATCTTCACTTCAGACTGTTCTTTGAATTAATGTGTTGCTCGCACATCAATTCAAAGAGGGGAAAAATGTAACACCCCAAAATTGGCACCTTATAATCCAATCAATTTTGGTGCATTTTCTCATCTTCAAAGTCCTATTGTACTAGGCAAATTATTCTCCTGATTGACTTTAATTGACTGAATTTCAAATGCAAAAAACCCAAATTTGCATAAATTTGACATTACATTTAATTACTAAATTCTCAGGGTTTATTAGCTAAAAATCCCTATGATTAATTAATTTAATTCTAAAGTCCTAAGTGCATTTAATTAAATTAATTCCACCCTCTTTAGCTAATATACATAAAAGGAATTGAATGGTTATTTAATTATTGGATGAATTATCCTCAAAAAGGAATTCCATAATTCCATGTGAAAGGACACTCATGTGGCAATAATCCATCCTTTTAATTAAAAAATCTTTGCTTTTTTTTTTGTCTCAAATGAGAATGAAGAGGCAACCGTTTCTTTTCAAGAAACTCTTCACCCTCTTTCCATGGTTTTCTATAAATTGGACCTCTTTTTCTTTATTTGAGGGGATAATTTTGGAGAGCATCAAATCTATCGTCAATTTTGCATTTAATTTCTTTCATGCTTTTAAGCTTAAAATTGCACAATTAGGTTAGTTTTAATTGGAATTGAAGATATATTGCTTTCATTTATGACTCATTTATATGTCTAACATTTCAATTTGATTCTTGCAAGCTTTCTAGATTAATGGCAGTTCCTTTTCTAGTTAAATGCAATTTCCATTCTAGATTAAAAGCATTTGAATTCTAGATCAAGAGTATTTTCCTTTCTTAGATTAATTGCAATTTGATTCCATAGACTAGTTGCAATCCATTCCTAGATTAATTATTTCTTAATTCATAGATTAATTGCATCTCTTTTTATAGACTAGTTGCAATTTTGAGTTCATAGAGTAATGGAAATTTCATCTTTTCTCACATTCTAGAAATTTAATAGTTAGCAATGGTCAAGTTATTGGTTCTCGTTCTGAGGGAAAAATAAACATCCACAACTAATTAGGAGGTAGCAAGTCATTTCAATTGAGTTTGCAGGATAAACAATTTATGTTTGTCTTTGTAAATTGAACAATTGTGTAAAGACTATGCTGGGTTTGTGCATGATTTAGAGGTCACATTCAAGCACACATAATTATCAGTGAACGATTGACCGATTCGGTGATCTAGGACCTCAAAATTGCTTGTTATGAGATTACAGCTCATTATCAACAAATGGTTGACTGATTCGGCAATCTAGAACCTCAGAATGGCCTGTTATGAGATTACAGCTCATTATCAGCGAACGGTTGACCGATTCGGTGATCTAGAACCTCAGAACAGCTTGTTATGAGATTACAACTCATTATCAACAAATGGTTAACCGATTCGGCAATCTAGAACCTCTGAATGACTTGTTATGACATTGTAGCTCATTATCAGTGAATGGTTGACTAATTCGGTCATCTAGAATCTCAGAATGACTTGTTATGAGATTACAACTCATTATAAGTGAACGGTTGACCGATTTGGTGATCTAGAACCTCAGAATGGCTTGTTATGAGATTACAGCTCATTATCAACAAATAGTTGACCAATTCAGTGATCTAGAACCTCAATGAATTGTTATGAGATTATAGCTCATTATCAGTGAACGGTTGACCGATTCGGTGATCTAGAATCTTAGAATGGCTTGTTATGTGATTGTAGCTCATTATCAGTGAACGATTGACCGATTCAAAGATCTAGAACCTCATAATAGATTTTTATGAGGTTGTAGCTCATTATCAGCAAACGGTTGATCGATTCAACAATCTAGAACCTTAGAATAGCTTGTTATGAGATTCTAGCTCATTATCAGTGAACGGTTGACTGATTCGGCAATCTAGAACATCAAAATGGCTTGTTATGAGATTATAGCTCATTATCAACAAATGGTTGACTGATTTGGTGATCTAGAACCTTAGAATGGCTTGTTATGAGATTACAGCTCATGATCAGTGAATGGTTGACCAATTCGATGATTTAGAACCTCAGAATAGATTGTTATGAAATTACAGCTCATTATCACTAAATGGTTGATCAATTCGGTGATCTAGAACCTCAAAATAGCTTGTTATGAGATTGTAGCTCATTATCAATGAGCAGTTGACCAATTTGGTGATCTAGAACCTCAAAACAGCTTGTTATGAGATTGTAGCTCATTATCAGACACACAATTGACTAATTCAGTGATCTAGAACCTCGGAATGGCTTGTTATGAGATTATACCTCATTATCTGTGAACGGTTGACTGATTCGGTGATCTAGAACCTCAGAATGGCTTGTTATGAGATTACATCTCATTATCAGCAAATGGTTGACCGATTTGGCGATCTAGAACCTCAGAATGACTTATTATGAGATTGTAGCTCATTATCAACAAATGGTTGACCAATTCAGCGATCTAGAACCTCAGAATGACTTGTTATGAGATTACAGCTCATTATCAACAAACAGTTGACTGATTCGGTGATCTAGAACCTCAAAATAGCTTGTTATGAGATTACAGCTCATTATCAGCAAACAGTTGACCGATTCAAGGATCTAGAACCTTAGAATGACTTGTTATGAGATTGTATCTCATTATCAGTGAATGGTTGACCAATTCGATGATCTAGAATCTTAGAATGACTTGTTATGAGATTACAGTTCATTATCAGTGAACGGGTGACCGATTCGGTGATCTAGAACCTTAGAATGGCTTGTTATGAGATTACAACTCATTATCAAGAAATGGTTGACTGATTTGGTGATCTAGAACCTCAGAATGACTTGTTATGAGATTGTAGTTCATTATCAGCAAACGGTTGACTGATTCGGTGATCTATAATCTTAGAACGACTTGTTTTGAGATTGTAGCTCATTATTAATGAATCGTTGATCGATTCGGCAAGCTAGAACCTTAGAACGACTTGTTATGAGATTACAACTCATTATTAGCAAATGGTTGACTGATTAGGCAATCTAGAACCTCATAATAGCTTTTTATGATATTGTAGCTCATTATCAACGAACGGTTGACCAAATCGGCGATCTAGAACCTCAGAATGACTTGTTATGAGATTACAGCTCATTATCAATGAATGGTTGAGTGGTTCGGCCATCTAGAACCTCAGAACAATTTGTTATGAGATTACAGCTCATTATCAGCCAATGGTTGACCGATTCAGCATTCTAGAACCTCAAAATGGCTTGTTATGAGATTACAACTCATTATCAGCAAACGGTTGACCGATTTGGCAATCTAGAACCTCAGAATGACTTATTATGAGATTGCACCTCATTATTAGTGAATGATTGACTAATTTGGTGATCTAGAATCTTAGAATGACTTGTTATGAGATTACAACTCATTATCAATGAATGGTTGACCGATTTGGTGATTTAGAAGCTTAGAACAGGTTGTTATGAGATTACAGCTCATTATCAGCAAACGGTTGACCAATTTGGTGATCTAGAACCTTAGAATGACTTGTTATGAGATCATAGCTCATAATCAGTGAACGGTTGACCGATTCAGCGATCTAGAATCTCAGAATGGCTTGTTATAAGATTGTAGCTCATTATCAGTTAATGGTTGACTGATTCGGCGATCTAAAACCTCAGAATGGCTTGTTATGAGATTACAGCTGATTATCAGCAAATGGTTGACCAATTCGGTGATCTAAAACCTCTGAATGACTTGTTATGAGATTGTAGCTCATTATCAGTGAATGGTTAATTGATTCGACAATCTAGAACCTTTGAATGGCTTGTTATGAGATTACAGCTCATTATCAGCAAATGGTTGACCGATTTCATAATCTAGAACCTCAGAATGGCTTGTTATGAGATTATAGCTCATTATCAGTGAACGGTTGACCGATTCAGCGATCTAGATCCTTAGAATGGCTTGATATGAGATTACAACTCATTATCAGACAATGGTTGACCGATTCAACAATCTAGAACCTCATAATGACTTGTTATGAGATTATAGCTCATTATCAGCGAATGGTTGACTAATTTGGCAATCTAGAATCTCAGAATGACTTGTTATGAGATTACAGCTCATTATCAGTGAATGGTTGACTGATTCAGTGATCTAGAACCTTAGAATGGCTTGTTATGAGATTACAACTTATGAGCAAACGGTTGAGTGATTCGGCGATCTAGACCCTCAAAATGACTTGTTATAAGATTATAGCTAATTATCAGTGAACGGTTGACTACTTCAGTGATCTAGAACCTTAGAATGGCCTATTATGAGATTATAGCTCATTATCAGCAAATGGCTGACCGATTCGGTGATCTAGAACTTCAGAATAGCTTGTTATGAGATTGTAGCTCATTATCAGTGAACGGTTGACCGAGTCAGCGATCTAAAACCTCAGAATGGCTTGTTATGAGATTACAACTCATTATTAGTAAATGATTGACCGATTCGGTGATCTAGAACCTCAGAACAGCTTGTTATGAGATTACAACTCATTATAAGTGAATGGTTGACCGATTCGGGGATTTAGAACCTTAGAATGGCTTGTTATGAGATTATAGCTCATTATCAGCAAATGGTTGACCGATTCGGCGATCTAGAACCTCAGAATGATGTGTTATGAGATTGTAGCTCATTATCAATGAACAGTTGACCGATTCGGTGATCTAGAATCTCAGAATGACTTGTTATGAGATTACAACTCATTATCAGTGAACGGTTGACCGATTCGGTGATCTAGAATCTTAGAACAACTTGTTATGAGATTACAACTCACTATCAGCAAACGGTTAACCGACTCGGTGATCTAGAACATCAGAATGACTTATAAGAGATTATAGCTCATTATCAGTGAACGGTTGACCGATTTAGTGATCTAGAATCTCAGAATGACTTATTATGAGCTTGTAGCTCATTATCAGCCAACGGTTGACTGATTCAGCAATCTAAAACCTCTGAATGGCTTTTTATGAGATTACAGCTCATTATCAGTAAATAGTTGACTGATTCAGTGATCTAGAACCTCAGAATGACTTGTTATGAGATTGTAGCTCATTATCAGTGAATGGTTAACCGATTTGGTGATCTAGAACCTTAGAATGGCTTTTTATGAGATTACAGGTCATTATCAGCAAACGGTTGACCGATTTGGTGATTTAAAAGCTCATAACGGTTTGTTATGAGATTATAGCTCATTATCAATGAATGGTTCACCTATTCAATGATCTAGAACCTCAGAATAGCTTATTATGAGATTATAGCTCATTATCAGCAAACGATTGACCAATTTGGTGATCTAGAACCTCAGAATGACTTGTTATGAGATTGTAGCTCATTATCAGTGAACGGTTGACCAATTCGGTGATCTAGAATCTCAAAATGACTTGTTATGAGATTATAGCTTGTTATCAACGAACAGTTGACCCATTCGGTGATATAGAACCTTAGAATGACTTATTGTGAGATTAAAGCTCATTATCAACAAATGGTTGACTAATTCGGTGATCTAGAACCTCAAAATGACTTATTATGAGATTGTAGCTCATTATCAGTGAATGGTTGACAGAGTCACCGATCTAGAATCTCAGAATAACTTGCTATGAGATTGTAGTTCATTATCAGTGAACCGTTGACTGATTTGGTGATCAAAAACCTCAGAACGGTTTGTTATGAGATTACAACTCATTATCAGCAAACAGTTGACTAATTCAGCAATCTAGAACCTCAGAATGGCTTGTTATGAGATTGTAGGTTATTATCAATGAATGGTTGACCGATTTGGCAATCTAGAACCTCAGAATGGCTTGTTATGAGATTACAGCTCATTATCAGCAAACAGTTGACCAATTTGGCGATCTAGAACCTCAGAATGGCTTGTTATGATAGTATGGTTGATTATCAGTGAACGGTTGACTGATTCGGTGATCTAGAGCCTTAGAATGGCTTGTTATAAGATTATAGCTCATTATAAGCAAATGGTTGACCGATTCGGTGATCTAGAACCTTAGAATGACTTTTATGAGATTATAGCTCATTATCAGCAAATAGTTGACCAATTTAGCGATCTACAATCTCAGAATGACTTGTTATGAGATTGTAGCTCATTCTAGACAAATGATTGACCAATTTGGCGATCTAGAAGCTCAGAACCTCAAAATGGCTTGTTATGAGATTATAGCTTATTATCAGTAAATGGTTGACCAATTCAGCGATCTAGAACCTCAGAATGGCTTGTTATGAGATTGTAGCTCATTATTAGTGAATGGTTGACCAATTCAGCGATCTAAAACTTCTGAATGGCTTGTTATGAGATTGCAGCTCATTATCAGCAAATAGCTGACTGATTTGGCAATCTAGAACCTGAGAACGGCTTGTTATGAGATTACAGCTCATTATCAGCAAATGGTTGACCAATTCGGTTATCTAGAACCTTAGAATGACTTGTTATGACATTGTAGCTCTTTATCAGCAAATGGTTGACTGATTCAGTGATCTAGAATCTTAGAATGACTTTATATGAGATTACAGCTCATTATCAGCGAACGGTTGACTCATTCAGTCATCTAGAATCTTAGAACGGCTTGTTATGAGATTACAGTTCATTATCAGCAAATGGTTGACCGATTCGGTGATCTAGAACCTCAGAACAACTTGTAATGACATTGTAGCTCATTATTAGTGAACGGTTGACCGATTCAGCGATCTAGAATCTCAGAATGACTTGTTATGAGATTGTAGCTCATTATCAGCCAATGGTTGACCAATTTGGCAAGCTAGAACCTCTGAACGGCTTATTATGAGATTACAGCTCATTATCAGTAAACGGTTGACCGATTCAGCAATCTAGAACCTCAGAACGGCTTGTTATGAGATTGTAGCTCATTATCAGTGAATGGTTAACCGATTTGGTGATCTAGAACCTTAGAATGGCTTTTTATGAGATTACAACTCATTATCAGCAAATGGTTGACCGATTTGGTGATTTAGAACCTCAGAACAGCTTGTTATGAGATTAGAGCTCATTATCAATGAATGGTTCACTGATTCAGTGATCTAGAACCTCAAAACAACTTGTTATGAGATTATAGCTCATTATCAGCAAATGATTGACTGATTTGGCAATCTAGAACCTCAGAATGACTTGTTATGAGATTGTAGCTCATTATCAGTGAATGGTTGACTGATTTGGTGATCTAGAACCTCAGAATGGCTTGTTGTGAGATTACAGCTCATTATCAGCAAATGGTTGACCGATTCGGTGATCTAGAACCTTAGAATGACTTGTTGTGAGATTATAGCTCATTATCAGTGAATGGTTGACTAATTCGGCAATCTAGAATCTCAGAATGGCTTGTTATGAGATTGTAGCTCATTATCAGTGAACCATTGACCGATTCAGCGATCTAGAACCTCAGAATGGCTTATTATGAGATTACAACTCATTATCAGCAAACAGTTGACTGATTCAGTGATCTAGAACCTCAGAATGACTTGTTTTGAAATTGTAGCTCATTATCAATGAATGGTTGACCGATTCAGGAATCTAGAACCTCAGAATGGCTTGTTATGAGATTACAACTCATTATCAGTAAATGGTTGACCGATTTGGTGACCTAGAACCTCAGAATGGCTTGCTATAATATTATGCCTCATTATCAGCAAATGGTTGACCGATTTCGTGATCTAGAGCCTTAGAATGGCTTGTTATGAGATTACAGCTCATTATCAGTGAATGGTTGACCGATTTGGTGATCTAGAACCTTAGAATGACTTGTTATGAGATTATAGCTCATTATCAGTGAACAGTTGACCCAGTCGGTGATCTAGAACCTTAGAATGACTTGTTATGAGATTATAGCTCATTATCAGTGTTGATCGATTTGGCAATCTAGAATCTCAAAATGGCTTGTTATGACATTATACCTCATTATCAGTGAATGGTTGACCGATTCAGTGATCTAGAACCTCAGAATGGCTTGTTATGAGATTACAGCTCATTATCAGCAAATGGTTGACCGATTCAGTAATCTAGAACCTCAGAATGGCTTGTTATGAGATTGTAGCTTATTATTAGTGAACAGTTGACCAATTCGGTGATCTAGAACCTCAGAATGGCTTGTTATGAGATTGCAACTCATTATCAGCAAATGGTTGACCGATTCAGTGATCTAGAACCTGAGAATGGCTTGTTATGAGATTATAGCTCATTATCAGCGAATAGTTGATTGATTTGGTGATCTAGAACCTCAGAATGGCTTGTTATGAGATTACATCTCATTATCAGCAAACGGTTGTCTGATTCGGTGATTTAGAACCTCAGAATGACTTGTTATGAGATTGTAGCTTATTATCAGCAAACGGTTTACCGATTTGGCAATCTAGAACCTCAGAATGACTTGTTATGAGATTGTAGCTCATTATCAGTGAACGGTTGACCAATTCGACAATCTAGAATCTTAGAATGGCTTGTTATGTGATTGTAGCTCATTATCAGCGAATGGTTGACCGATTCAGTGATCTAAAACCTCAAAATGGGTAGTTATGAGATTACAGCTCATTATCAACAAACACTTGATAGATTCAGCGATCTAGATCCTCAGAATGACTTGTTATGAGATTACAGCTCATTATCAGCAAATAGTTGACCAATTCGGTGATCTAGAACCTTAGAATGACTTGTTATGAGATTGTAGCTCATTATCAGGGAACGGTTGGCTGATTCAGTGATCTAGAATCTCATAATGACTTATTCTGAGATTACAACTCATTATCACCAAACGGTTGACTGATTCAGCAATCTAGAACCTTAGAATGGCTTGTTATGAGATTATAGCTCATTATCAGCAAATAGTTGACTGATTTAGTGATCTAGAGCATTAGAATGACTTGTTATGAAATTGTAGCTCATTATCAATGAATGGTTAACCGATTCAGTTATCAAGAATCTCATAACAACTTGTTATGAGATTGTAGCTTATTATTAGTGAACAGTTGACCAATTCGGCGATCTAGAACCTAATACCAGCTTGTTATGAAATTAAAGCTCATTATCAGCAAATAGTTAACCGATTCAATGATCTAGAACCTTAGAATGATTGGTTATGAGATTGTAGCTCATTATCAGTGAATGGTTGACTGATTCAGTGATCTAGAACCTCAAAATGGCTTGTTATGAGATTATAGCTCATTATTAGCAAATAGTTGATTGATTCGGTGATCTAGAACCTCATAATGGCTTGTTATGAGATTACAGCTCATTATCAGTAAATGATTGACTGATTTAGCGATCTAGAACCCTCAGACCAGCTTGTTATGAGATTATAGCTCATTATCAGCAAATGGTTAATCAATTTGGTGATCTAGAACCTTAGAATGACTTGTTATGAGATTGTAGCTCATTATCAGTGAACGGTTGACCAATTCGGTGATCTAGAATCTTATAATGACTTGTTATGAGATTATAACTGATTATCAACGAATGGTTGGACGAATTAGTGATCTAGAACCTCAAAATGGCTTGTTATGAGACTACAGCTCATTATCAGCAAACGGTTGACCGATTCAGTGATCTAGAACCTCAAAACAACTTGTTATGAGATTGTAACTTTTTAGAAGTAAATAGTTGATTGATTTGATGATCTAGAATCTCAGAATGACTTGTTATGAGATTGTAGCTCATTATCAGCAAACAGTTGACCGAATCGGCGATCTAGAACCTCAAAATGGCTTGTTATGACATTAAAGCTCATTATCAGCAAATAGTTGACCGATTCAGCCATTTAGAACCTTAGAAAAGCTTGTTATCAGATTACAGCTCATTATCGGTGAACGGTTGACTAATTTGGCAATCTAGAAACTCAGAATGGCTTGTTATGAAATTACAGCTCATTATCAGCAAACGGTTAACCGATTCGGCGATCTAGAACCTTAAAATGACTTGTTATGAGATTGTAGCTCATTATTAGTGAATGGTTGATCAATTTGGTGATCTAGATTCTCAGAATGACTTGTTATGAGATTATAGCTCATTATCAGTGAACAGTTGACTTATTCGGCAATCTAGAACCTTAGAATGGTTTCTTATGAGATTACAGCTCATTATCATCAAACAATTGACCAATTCGGTGATGTAGAACCTCAGAACAACTTGTTATGACATTGTAGCTCATTATCAGTGAACGATTGACCGATTCGGTGATCTAGAATCTCATAATGGCTTGTTATGAGATTGTAGCTAATTATCAGTGAATGGTTGACCAATTCAGTGATCTAGAACCCTAGAAGAACTTATTATGAGATTACAGCTCATTATCAGCAAACGCTTGACCAGTTCAGTGATCTAGAACCTCAGAACAGATTGTTATGAGATTGTAGCTCATTATCAGTGAACAATTGACCGATTCGACAATCTAGAACCTCAGAATGACTTGTTATGAGATTACAGCTCATTATTAGCAAATGGTTGACTGATTTGGCGATCTAGAACCTCAAAACGGCTAGTTATGAGATTATAGCTCATAATCAGTGAATGGTTGACTGATTCAGTGATCTAGAACCTCAGAACGCCTTTTTGTGAGAATACAACTCATTATCAGCAAATGGTTGACCGATTCGGTGATCTAGAACCTCAGAATGACTTGTTCTAAGATTGTAGCTCATTATCAGTGAACGGTTGACCGATTCGGTGATCTAGAATCTCAAAATTACTTGTTATGAGATTACAGCTCATTATCAGTGAATGGTTGACTGATTCAGTGATTTAGAACCTCAAAATAGCTTGTTATGAGATTACAGCTCATTATCATCAAATGGTTGACCAATTTGGTGATCTAGAACCTCAAAATGACTTATTATGAGATTGTAGCTTATTATCAGCAAATGGTTGACCGATTCAACGATCTAAAATCTTAGAATGGCTTGTTATGGGATTGTAGCTCATTATCAGTGAATGGTTGACTAATTTGGAGATCTAGAACCTCAAAACAACTTGTTATGAGATAATAGTACATTATCTGCAAATGGTTTACCAATTCGATGATCTAGAACCTCAGAATGGCTTGTTATGAGATTATAGCTCATTATCAGTGAATGGTTGACCGATTCAATGATCTAGAACCTCAGAATGGCTTATTATAAGATTACAACTCATTATCAGCAAATAATTGACCGATTCAGCGATCTAGAACCTTACAATGGCTTGTTATGAGATTACAGCTCATTATCAATGAATGGTTGACTGATTCGGTAATCTACAACCTCAGAATGACTTGTTATGAGATTACAGCTCATTATCAGCAAATGGTTGACTGATTCAGCGATCTAGAACCTCAAAATGACTTGTTATTATATTGTAGCTCATTATCAGTGAACGGTTGATCGATTCAGCAATCTAGAATCTAAGAATCACTTCTTATGAGATTACAACTCATTATCAGTGAATGGTTGAATGATTCAGTGATCTAGAACCTCAGAATGACTTGTTATGAGATTATAGCTCATTATCAGCAAACGATTAACCAATTCAGTGATCTAGAACCTAAGAACAACTTGTTATGAGATTGTAGCTAATTATCAGTGAACGATTGACCAATTTAGCGATCTAGAATCTCAGAATGACTTGTTATGAGATTGTAGTTCATTATCAGCGAATGGTTGACCGATTTGACTATCTAGAACCTCAGAATGACTTGTTATGAGATTAAAATTCATTATCAGCAAACGATTGACTGATTCAGTGATCTAGAACATCAGAATGGCTTGTTATGAGATTGTAGCTCATTATCAACAAATGGTTGACCGATTCATTGATCTAGAACCTCAGAATGACTTGTTATGAAATTACAGCTCATTATCAACAAATAGTTGACCAAGTCGCTGATCTAGAACCTCAAAATGGCTTGTTATGAGATTACATCTCATTATCAGTAAATGATTGACCGATTTTGTAATCTAAAACCTGAGAATAGCTTATTATGAGATTACAGCTCATTATTAGCAAATGGTTAATCGGTTCAATGATCTAGAACCCCTGAATGACTTGTTATGAGATTGTAGCTCATTATTAGCGAACAGTTAACTAATTCAGTGATCTAGAATCTTAGAATGACTTGTTATGATATTACAGCTCATTATGAGTGAATAGTTGACCGATTCCGCGATCTAGAAACTCAGAACGGCCTATTATGAGATTATAGCTCATTATCAACAAATGGTTGACTGATTCAGTGATCTAGAACCTCAGAATACCTTGTTATTAGATTGTAGCTCATTATCAGTGAATAGTTGACCGATTTGGTGATCTAGAATCTCAGAACGGCTTGTTATGAGATTGTAGCACATTATCAATGAATGGTTGACAAATTTGGTGATCTAAAACCTCAGAATGGCTTGTTATGAGATTATAGCTCATTATCAGCAAATGGTTGACCGATTCAGTGATCTAGAACCTACGGACAACTTGTTATGAGATTGTAGCTCATTATCTGTGAACGGTTGACTGATTCAATGATCTAGAATCTCAAAATGATTTGTTATGAGATTACAACTCATTATCAGTGAACAATTGACTGATTCAGTGATCTAGAACCTCAGAATGGCTTGTAATGAGATTACAACTCATTATCAACAAATGGTTGACCGATTTGGTGATCTAGAACCTCACAATGACTTGTTATGAGATTGTAGCTCATTATCAAAGAACGGTTGACCAATTTGGCGATCTAGAATCTCAGAACAACTTGTTATGAGATTGTAGCTCATTATAAGTGAATGGTTGAGTGATTCAGTGATCTCAAACCTTGGAATGGCTTGTTATTAGATTAGAGCTCATTATCAACAAATAGTTGACCGATTTAGTGATCTAGAACCTCAGAATGGCTTGTTATGAGATTGTAGCTCATTATTAGTGAATAATTGACCAATTCAGTGATCTAGAACCTCAGAATGGCTTGTTATGAGATTACAGCTCATTATAAGCAAACGGTTGACCGATTTGGTGATCTAGAACATGAGAATGGCTTGTTATGAGATTATAGCTCATCATCAACAAATGGTTGACTGATTTGGTGATCTAGAACCTCAGAACAACTTGTTATGAGATTGTAGCTTATTATCAGTGAATTATTGACCGATTCAGTGATCTAGAATCTTAGAATGACTTGTTATGAGATTGTAGCTCATTATCAGTGAACGGTTGACCGATTCGGCGATTTAGAACCTCAGAACAGCTTGTTATGAGATTATAGTCCATTATCAGAAAATGGTTGACTGATTCGGCTATCTAGAACCTCAGAATGGCTTGTTATGAGATTACAGCTCATTATCAGTAAATGGTTGACCAATTTGATGATCTAGAACCTCAGAATACATTGTTATGAGATTGTAGCTCATTATCAATGAACGGTTGATTGATTCAGTGATCTAGAATCTTAGAATGACTTGTTATGAGATTGTAGCTCATTATCAGTGAATGGTTGACCGATTCAGTGATCTAGAACCTCAAAATGGCTTATTATGAGATTATAGCTCATTATCAGCAAACAGTTGACCGATACGGTGATCTAGAACCTTAGAATAACTTGTTATGAGATTGTATCTCATTATCAGTGAACAGTTGATCGATTCGATGATTTAGAACCTCAGAATAGCTTGTTATGAGATTACAGCTCATTATAAGCAAATGGTTGACCGATTTGGTGATCTAGAACCTCATAATGGCTTGTTATGAGATTACAGCTCATTATCAGCAAATGATTGACCGATTTGATGATCTAGAACTTTAAAATGACTTGTTATGAGATTGTAGCTCATTATCAGCAAACGGTTGACCGATTTGGCAATCAAGAATCTTAGAACGGCTTGTTATGAGATTGTAGCTCATTATCAATGAATGATTGACCGATTCGGTGATCTAGAACCTCATAATGGCTTGTTATGAGATTAAAGCTCATTATCAGTAAATGGTTGACCAATTCGGTGATCTAGAACCTTAGAACGGCTTGTTATGAGATTGTAGCTCATTATTAGTGAAAAGTTGACCGATTCAGTGATCTAGAACCTCAGAATATCTTGTTATCTGATTACAGTTCATTATTAGCAAACGGTTGATCGATTCAGTGATCTAGAACCTCAAAATGGCTTGTTATGAGATTGTAGCCCATTATCAATGAACGATTGACTAATTTGGCAATCTAGAACCTCAGAATGACTTATTATGAGATTACAGCTCATTATCAGCAAATGGTTGACCGATTCGGTGATCTAGAACCTCAGAACAGCTTGTTATGAGATTACAGCTTATTATCAATGAATGGTTGATAGATTCGGTGATCTAGAACCTCAAAATGGCCTTTTTTTAGATTATAGCTCATTATCAGCAAACGGTTGACCGATTCAGTGATCTAGAACCTCAGAATGACTTCTTATAAAATTGTAGCTCATTATCAGTGAATGGTTGACCGATTCGGTAATCTAGAATCTCAAAATGACTTGTTATGATATTGTAGCTCATTATCAGCAAACGCTTGATCGATTTGGCAATCTAGAATCTCATAATGGCTTGTTATGAGATTACAGCTCATTATCAGCAAACAGTTGATCAATTTTGCAATCTAGAACCTTAGAGCAACTTGTTATGAGATTGTAGCTCATTATCAGCAAACGGTTGACTGATTCAGCAATCTAGAACCTTAGAATGGCTTGTTATGAGATTACAGCTCATTATCAGCAAACCTATACTCTCGTATGGGGACCACCATTGCTATCAGTTTTCAGAGTTTCAGAGAAAAATTTCAATAGTGAAAAGTAAAAATGAATAGCAAATTTGGGTTTTTCAACCTATTTAAGTTATTTTAACCTATTTTATGAGATTTTTGACCCAGTCAAACCTAATCTGCATAGTCTTCTCATTGAGGCATTTGTTTGACATCTTTTAACATCATCATTTATCAAAAATACAATCATCTTGGATCTCTTCTATCAGCATTGTTCATCAAAAACTTTTACCTATGATCAAGATGATTCCATTTCCAAGGGGGCATCATCATATCATCAAATTGGGATTTTGTAGCATATCTTGTATCAAATTTGGGGCATTAAAATTTCAAACTTTATCAATCACAATTTTATATCAGATTTTCATATCAGGGTTTCATATCGGGATTTTCATATCAGATTTCATATCAGGGTTTCATATCAAAGATTTCATATTAGAGTTTCATATCAGGGTTTCATATCAGGATTTTCATATTAAGATTTTCATGTCAGGTTGTCATATCAGCTCATCAGTATCATCTCAATGATCAGGACAGTCGAGCTTTTTTTGAATCAATGCACTTCGCACATCAATTCAAAGAGGGGCATTTGTAGACACCTAAAATTTACCAGGTATATCTCAAGCATTCCAAATTGTAAATCTAAGCCAAATGCTTCAAAATATCATCTCAATGCAAATCAAATGGACATTTATCAAATCAAAGAAACAAAATTCAAATCAAATTAAAAGATCAAATAATTAAATTCAAGCCTAAAGGGATTAATCAAATTATGCAATTGATTTTTCAATTGTATAGTTCAAATCAAAAAGGATCAAATCCAACCCAATCACCCTTCCATGGTTAATTTAATTAAATGATGGAGTTATTTAATTCCTAATTATTTGAGACAACCAACCAACTTTCTCTCCATTTGCAAACACCTCAAAGCTTTTGACTTAACCAAGCTTTGATCATGATTAACTCACTCTACCCCCTACCCTTGGGAAAATGCTATAAATACAAGCCATTTCCTTTGTGTTTAGGATCCAAAAATTCAAGAGCAAAAGCATCCTTATTATAGGCACATTGAGAGCATATGAGAAGCATTTTAGAGCCTTTTTGAGAGAATTTTAGCATTTGCATTACATATAGCATATCATGTTTAGGGGCATTTGTTACTTTCTCTTATGATCTTGGAGCATTTTTGAGCATTTTGAGCATTGTTGCTAGATTTGAGAATTATTTTTCATACATATCTCATTCTAGGATTGTCCTTGAGAGAGATTAAGCCTCAGAGCTCTCTTAAAAAAGCTTGGATAGAGAACCATGAGATGATATAGATTTAGCTTCAATTCTTGGATTAACTTTGTTTTATCTTTCCATAGAATTGTTTGCTCTAATCTTAATTTCATGAAGGTGTATTTTCTTACACACATAATGGCGCCCACTGTGGGCCCTAAACCTCTATATTAACATTTTTATCATAATATTTGGTCTATTTTCTTTGTTCTTGGTGTTTTTATTGCAGAAAATAGGAGAAGAGCCGCGTATGCTACGCCAAGAGCTGCCTATGAACACCAAAACGCTGCCTAAAAAGCTTGATTCATCTCTGTCTTTCTTTCTGCTGCTACGTGAGAGATAAATTGGACTGCCTTTTAGATAAATCGTGCTGCCTGTCAGATAAAGTGCACCGCCTATGAACTTTCAACAGCCGCTTATCAGCAATTTCTGACCACTTTTTATACTTTCTGCACCACTTGTTATGTTTATTTTACCGCCTGTGATATTTTAAGCGCTATGTATTAAGAGTTAAAAGCTGCCTTTAAAGTTTAAAGTTACACTTACTAGCATTTGGTAGCTGTGGTTTAGCTATAAAATGTCGCATAGTAACTTTTTCTTTAAATCAATTTTTGGTTGATTCTGTCACTATTGTAATTATCTGTGTTTTTTTGTTCTACAGATGAAAAATACCCAAATGTGCAAAAACTAAAGAAGCGAATCTCAAGGCCTAGCAAGGAGGTAAGAGTTAAAACCAAAAATGATAAAGAGATTCATAATACAAATTTGTTAGAGAGCTTGTTTGAGGAAGAGCATTTATATGATCATTATTTAAGGTGTTCTTTACTTATAAGAGAAAATTTTATATTCTCTAATTAATATTGCATCCTTACTTTCTTTAAAAGCTTTAATCGATAAATCATTCATTTGAAAGAGATTTTAGGAGGTTTTTGTGTCTTTTAAGGTTTTCAAGTTTTCTTCACTTTGCTGTGCTTTGTATTAACTAACTTTGTTGGAGGAGATGGAGTGGGAACGATTACCACTAGGTGAGTAAAAAAACAAGCCAAATACTCAAAAATGTGCCTAGCCCTTTGCTAGCTTCGAACTCAGGTATTTCTTTCATCAAGCTTGCATTTGATCAAATTGTGGCTTTCTTTAAATCTAGCATAAGTCGAAAATCCTTTATTTCGTCCAAATTGAACAAGCATTAGGCATATGCTCTTCACTTTTTGAAGTGAATAAAAAAGCCAAATGTGCAAAGCCAATTTGGTAGAAGGACAAGGATAGGCAAATTGAACCACACATTTCCATTCTAAGAACCTCCTTGTTAAGGGGTTGAAAATGAACAAAATTGTTTAAAGTGTTTGGAACAAAAGGAAGACAATAGGGATATGCTCTTCACTCTTTGAGTGAATCAAATTCCCAAACTTGTTGGACCAAGTTCAATTCCCACTTTTATGAACATGCTAGCTAAATAGAGTTTTAAAGGGCCTACCTCCCAAGAATTGCCTTACGAGGATGGTGAGAGGGAACGACCTAAAGTGGGAGATATTTGCTTTTACCGTAATATCGTCTGACCCACTATAAATAATGCACTTTTCCTTAATCGAAAAGTGACTAAAACTTGTGCAATCCATCCTCACTTCCTCTAGTAGTCCTTCAGGATTGCGCAAAATCATACTTTTGTGCATGTGGGAAGCCCTCAAAGGGGTAAAGTATCTTGTCAAGGTTTAGACTGGAATAGGTTGAGACCTAGTAAAATAGTAGACCTACCTTTGTAGAGCCATGTTTAAAAGAAAAATTTGTTGATGCTAAGGTAGACTGCTTGGAAGATATTCTTGTGCAAACCTGTAGAAACATCTGAGAACATACACTTTTAGTGTGGTTTTTAGGAATATGATGCAAATCTTACATTTGTGTTGAGTTTGTATTTCATTTTCATGCAAGAATACTGTTTGATAAATCTAATCAAAGACATTAAAATTTTAAACCCTGAAAACACCATTAAAATTGACAAAATCAATTCTGATAAGAAAAATGCCATGTATAATCATTGTAGAGCCACTTACAAACAAAGCTAGGCCACTTATCCAACACAAAAAGCTGTGTGATAACATCTGTAGACACCCTAAAATGGACAGGCTTGCAACTTTACATTAAAACCCTAATTTTCATCTATTAATTAATGGTTTTTTAATCATTAATTAATCATCTATTTTCTTCTAAATTCATCTTTCTCAA